>OX456524.1:74397087-74622087 GCA_949748255.1 Eustalomyia histrio
CTTTTTTACTTGTTTTTTTTTACAATTTTGGCATATTCGGCTAAGAATTTCGTGGTCTCGACTAAGATTTTTTTTTGTAGTAGCACCATTTGGCATCATGGGTGGCATAAAATTTGGTAGTTTGTTCATCCTGGTTTATAGGGTCCTTGGTTATTCACTCAGAAAAAAAAGTTAGTAAAAAAAATTGTAAACGGGTTTTAATACCACTTTAAAATTTTTGTACTGATTTTTAGTAAAAAAATTATTATCAAGCAAATCTTTTTGCTATTTACATTTTACAAATAACAGGATTTTTACATATTATTTACAAATTTTTGTTGCTAATTTCAGAAATCATTTTACAAATTTTTGACAACCGATTTGCTAAAATTAGCAAAAAAAAACTACTAATTTCAAAAAAATGGATGATGAAGGATATGTTATTTCTTATTAAAACTTACACCTACAAATTTAACTTAAAATGTTACATAGATTAAAAAAGGATCGGAAGTGAAGATACCGAAAATTTGACCTTAAAAGTAAAAAATTTACCAAAATATTTTTCAAAACAGAAATCACCAAATTAAAACAAAATAATAAATTTTTTAAAAAAATTTTTGAAAAAAATAAGAAAAAGTTTTGATGCTCAATAAAAAAAATAGATTTGAAATTTTGTACTAATATTAATAATATTTAGTAATTTTTTTTGCTGATTTTAAATTTCACTTTACAAAAAGTGTATTAAATTTAGTAGCGGCTACTAAATTTTCTACTTATTTTATTGTACTACACGTCAGCAGACATGTGGTGATAAGATTTACAAAAAATACCACTGGGCTCAAATTAGCAAAATTTTCCGTAATAACAGCAACATTTTTGGTTGTGATTACAGACCTTTTTTGGTGAGTGTAGTACTCAAACGAACTGATCATGAGAAAAATAAAAAAAAACTTTTGAGGATGTTTATCGTGTATCATTTGTTTTAACGGATTTGTGGTTAGTTTGTGAAAAGTTAAAATAAACGTTTTTTTTTTTTTTTTTTTTTTTACTGATATTGTAAGTTAATTTATTAATATTTAAAAATAAATGAAAAAATCTCTTAATTGAAATGAAAAGTGAGTAAAAACAGGGGATTAAGCGATTTTTCATTTATCTTAAATTATATTTTATTAAACTTAAAACTAACTGAAAATGTAATTTAAACTAGAAACTGTAACTGAACTTTAATATTAACAAATATTATGGTGAAAACAAGATTTTTTATTACAAAGTATTAAAATATTTTTATTATTAGGGCTCGGAAGTTCATGTAAAAAACATGTTGTTGTCATGTCTGTGAATCGACAAATGTGCAAAACAATTTGTTAATGAATATTTTGATATATTTTATTTCATAGTCTTTAAATGAATATGCTGTGATTTTTAATATATATGATATAAACAAAACTTTCTTACCCTTCTTATTTTGATATTAAAATACTAGAAAATACTATAAATTTTAAATCCAAAAATTTATTAGCAAAAAATTAATAAATTGTATTGGATCAAATCAACCCAGACCTTGTAAGGTTGACCAATATAAACTTACAAATATATGACTTTTTTAATCAAATTTGTTCTGAAATTTATTGTATAGAACTTCCAAAAATTTTTATTTAAAAAAAATTGAGTTCTTGAATAGTGCAGAGGGAAAATTAAACAATAAAAATAATTTTTCAATTCTTACAGGAAAAATAGATCGGAACTCACGCAAATTTTGGGCTGAAAAGCTTATATCTTTCATATAAAAATTCTTTTAATTCGAAAACGCCTGTTTTTTTAATGTATTATCAAACTGCAACCATTCATTATTTGCTGAAAAAAAGATTTTGGGAAAATTCCTTAAACATTGATAGCAGTAAAAGATTAGATTGGACGTACGATCCTCATTTATTTAAAATATTAATTCCATCATCTAATCAACACCACAATTAACAAATTGAATCCAGGGCTTTGTTTCTGTGTCTCGCATCGATAAAGTTTTCCCAAAATTCAACCTTGTTTTGCTTTTTATAGGGTGAGTCACAGGCAATTAAATATATATTAATCTAAAGCACATAAAAATGGGCTTTATATATGTTATTTCTCTATCTAATAAGAAATTAAAAAAAATAAATGTGCGACAGTTTTAAAAGTTACAAGCTCGAAAAATTTCCAGTAAAAATGCAATGAACTTTATTATCTATTAAGCCACTCTGTATAAAGTAGGGTGACCATGAATTTCTCGATGCAAAAACTTTTCGCATCAGATACAGTAACGGGTGCAGATCATAGTTATCGATGAGATACTGAAATCATTGCCATAGACAGTGATAGGGCATTACAGCTTTAATAAAAGTGCTGAATATTCCTGAACCACAAATTTTGGCGACAACGATAGGAACATATTCTTTAAATTTTTCGGCATCGTAAAAGATAAATGTATATAACATTTACAATATTATTTATAGTATTTGTAAATGTTATTTATTTGTTTTCACCTAATTAATTAAATTGTTTCAGTTAATTTTTTATTTTATTTTTACTATAAATTTGGTGAACTTAAAAATTTCTTATTAAAACATTTACACATTCACCAACATTTACAGGACTACTTATGCATATCTTTCACGCATATAAAATTATAAGCTCAGAAAAATTTTTCTGAAAAACAAAATATTTTCTTGAGAGTATTAAAATAAACAATAATCGAAATTACTACTGTGGATGCAGCGCAAGACATCAGGCCAGAAGTCAACGAGGGACACATTGTTTATTTTATTATACTCTTAGATAACACAAAAAAAAAGTACATAAATATGTAAGTATATACACTTAAAAAAGTTTGTAAGTTAAAATAACTGAAAATATCATTTAAAATAAATGATATTTCATTTAAAACCCGGTCTACTTAATTTTCATTTAAATTAAATGCCATTTGTTATTTTTAAATGATGATTAATCAACTGACACATCCGTAAGAAACAACTGATATAATCAGTTAAAATAAATGTCAAAATTTTACCCACCAATCCTTAAAAAATAAATGTTTTTTTCATTTATTTGCAATTATTTCCGTTTTTGTATTTTTTGTTTTTTTTTAATATACTCGTACAATACAAAATGTATGTATGCATATGAAGCTATAAACATTTTTTGTGTTAATGTATTTGTATATGTATGTGTGTTTATGAAGTTCTTGTAAATTGTATTGAAAAATTTTGTATATATACAACCAATTTAAATAAAAAAACAAATTGAAATTTTTTGAATATTTTTTTTTGAAACAGACAGCAAACAAAATTTAAATTTGTAATAACTGTTACGGACACAAATAAACCACAAGTTTCCGTTTTGTGGGTAAATTTTCATTAAATTTCAAACAAATGAAAAAAATAAATGAAACTGAAAAAAATCGGTAAATGATAGTAAATTATTTCGAATAAATGTATAAAAAAGTTAATATAGATGTTTCTTTGAAAAATAAATGTATCTTCCTTTATTTTTAAATGGAACGGAAAACTTTGTTATTAAACTACAAACATAATACATAATATTCTGAGTGTAAATATAATATTCTGAGTGTACATATAATATATAATATAAAATACCTATAAGGTATTTTGATTTTCTATCTCAGTCAATTTTATCTTAATAACAATTTTTTCACATTAACGTACATTTCATTAATTATATAATTTTAAATTTTATCAAATTCTCATTACACTCAAGAAAAAACGGAAAAAAAACATTTTAAACTTATTTTTTTTATCAAAAAAAAAAAAAAAAAATAGATAAATAAATAAAAAATTTTCTGCTAACAATTCTGTTAACAATTTTTTTAAATTTATTTTGGAGTAAGAGTAAATCCATGTCGACTCAATCAGGATTTACCATCTCCGATTTAAATGAAATTCACCATAACTGTTATACTCGACAAGTATAAATTTTTTAATTTTGAATTCTAAATTTTGGTCATTTTGACCCAAACAATGTAAAAGAATAAAACATTTCTGTAATTTTGTTAACAATTTTGATTAATCGTATTAAATTATTCCAATTTTGCGAAATTTAGGAATTTTTAATTATTTGAATAAATTAATTAAATACTTTAATAGATACTCCATCACTATATTTTAGTGTCGAGTCATTTTTTTAAAGCATTTTATTAAGTTTTTGGGTAGTTTGGACGTGTTTTAATTTAGCGAAAACTAATCTGTTCTGTACCATTTTTTTGGTGTCAAAAGCTTCTTTCTCATTTAGTAAATGTGGCACTTTATATCTTCAGCAGATCTCCTACTTAAACTACGAAGTTCTGCATTTAAAAGGTGTACATTTAAATTATATTTGTTGGGTTTCAATGATGCACAACAAGTACTGCGAAAATATCAGGCAGCAATAGTGACAGTATGCAATTTAAAATCATGTGATTAGTACTAATATTATTTATTTATTTCTTTTTTTATACATCGAAGCAATCATTACAGACATGCTTAATTAAATAGTAATGATCTTATGACAAAAAAAAAAAGTAAAAAACGACAAGCAGGGTGCAAAATCTACGAACTTTTATTTTGCAATATTTTGTTATATTCGGAAAGAATTTCTGTAAAGTGCAAAAAGTTTTTTTATATTTAACAAAATAATTTTGTTTAATATAAAACATGCGCCTTCATAATCATACAAAAATGGATGACATTCCGAGATTCGGCATAATCCGGTCTACCTTAAGAATTCGATACCCCTCTGATATGTCTTCAGTTTTCCCAAATCAACTCCCCGCAAGCACTCCAATGATGGTAAAATGTCCCCGTGCCAACGTGTAACCATTTGAACCTCAGACGTCAAGTGCTCGAATATGCGTTTATCACTCTCTTGCAGTTCAAAACTCTCTTCGATTTCACAGACTCCACTGACAGAGTCCAACTATCTGTGAAGATGACTGCATCCCCAGAACAATCAGTCACAGTTAAAAACCGAATCCACTCTGTAATAGCTAGAACCTCAGCATGAAAAATTTGTGTTTTCGTCTGAGCCCCGAAGCCATATTTTCTTTACCAGATCCACACAAAAAATAAAAAAAAACCTAAAACATTTCTCCCGTTCAGTTTGAAGACATCAGTGTAAACATGAATTTCATTGGTATCATTCAATATTCCTTCATCCCTCCTTCGCTCCCTGTACGGAATAATTCTGTAACTTTTATTCTGTAATTCTTCCTAAGTCCAAGATTGGCAGCTTTAAATTTATTTCCCTTTTTTTCTGTTTGCATCTATTTCTTTTATTTTAACTGCTTTTATGTGATTACAACATAATGACCGAATTGTGTGGTATTAAAATTGTGAAGCATTTTAAAGCTTTTTAAAATTGAGTTTGTCTGCTTGCAGACATTTTATTGGAAAAATAACAGGTGTATTAAATACTTTAAGTATTTAAATGTTTAAAGAATCCATAGTAATGTGTATATGTAGTAATCAATTTTTTCTTCTCTTGCTGCTCGATAGAGTTTTCTAATGAACACAATAACCAAGTGGCATAGAGGAATTTGAAACCTTTTTTTTTTTTTTTTAAATCAATGCTACTGTAGTTTAAATAGGATTGATTATGCAGTAGGAAATGCTAATTATATTGGTCAAATAAGCAAGATTATATTGACCAAGTGTGGGTGGGGGGTTTACTCTATAGATTTTGCAGATTTTAGAATTTAAAATTTTGCAAAGTTAATGCAATAAAAACTGCATAATTTTTTTACTCATATAAAAGTTTCAAGATTCTTATACGAATTTTTTAAATTATTTTAACTTATTAGCTGATAAGAGTTTATAAATAAGGATTTGTTTCGTAAATATGAATCTCAATTAGTAAATTCAATAAAGTCAATAAATTTAATTAATGCATAAATCGACATAAGCTGTTATGTCCCATTTTCCCACATATCTATTAATAAGAGGTAGTTACTAAACTTTATGCTAATCTACAAATATTTTTTTTTTTAAATCATCAAACAAAAAACTAATTTCTTTCTGGAAGGTCAAGAATTTTCTATAAACTCATACAAAAAAACTAATTTTCAAAAAAGAAAAATAATAATCATAAAAAACCACACATGATTCAAAGACATTAAAATGTTCATTAATAACATATTGGAAAAAGTGTTTGAAAAGCTATTTATGTGCAAATAACTTTTTTTTTTAATATTTCTTTGTGCTCGCAAAACTTTATTATTAAAATTTAAATAAAAATATGTACCATAATAATTTATAATATTTTTTGTATGTTTATTTGCGTAATTCCGTTTATATAAAATACACTCATAAAAAAACTCCCCTCAAATAATTGAAATGCTCAAAGGAGTAAATATATACAGTCTGCTTAACTTTAACTTTTAGCTAAATAAGCTAAATCAACAATTTTTTAGCTAAAGTTTAATTTCTAGAATTTACAGCAGCACTTCTTTCTGATTTATGTTAATTAACCTATTTTTTTTCTAAAATGTTGCTTACAATGTATGTTTTTGATCGTTTTAGTGTTTAAAAACTGATTTAAAGATACGCAGTAATGTTTCCGACGTATGTGCTATTTTATGTGTCAAGTCAAGCGGACTTGAGTTAGTATATATTTTAAAAATTGGAAACATGATCCATAAACTATATTTGGGAATTTTGCATTGTCATTAGTTGGAGCTAATGCAAATCAAAAAATTTCATTACCACTTAATGGTAAAATATTTTGCATTAGAAAAAAACATTACTAAGGGAAATTAAATAGAACTAATGTATAAAAAACTAATTACAATTTAAAAAGCATTAGCTTTTCAAGGGAACGAATGGAATCGAAACACTAAACCAGGGTAACGAAATGAAATGGAAAGGGGAACGAGTGGAACTATTAACCTATTTAAATAATTTTTTTTTTAACTTTAACTTTTAATATTGATCGAAAAGTTTATCTCTCAATGGTAATTACTTTTTTAATTGATGCATTATTATTAATAATAAAATTTAAACCCATTAAGAACATCAGTGAAATAAACTCCTTAAATTATTATTAGTTCACTCAATTAATTAGTCGATAACAATTTATTATGGAACATAAAAAACACCCAGTATGATATGGGCACTAGATCCAAAAATGAACCAATGCTACTATTACACTCAGAAAAATATGAACTTAAATTAAGTTAACACCTTAATAAAATTAAATAAAATTAATAAAAATAATACAAACTTATTTGATTTAGTTTACGAAAAACTTTCATTAACTTAAAAATAAAGAGACATTTTCCTGTCTTAATTTAGGCAAAAATGATATTTAAAAACGTTGAGAAAATTATTTCTTGTTAGTAAAAAATCTTAAATTTTAAGAATTTATAAACTAAAAAATAAGGAAATTTAAAAATGAATGAAAATACAAAATCTAAATATGGAACTTCTTTACATTTTGTTCAAACATTTATAATTTATAAACTAAATAAAAAGTTTATTCAGCATTACCACGAGTGCAAGCGTATTAAAATTTAAAACCCCCATACACACTGAGCCCCAAAATATGTATTTCCGTTATTATAAAATTTTCGATTTAAAATTTATATGAAATTTGGAATTTGAAAACTTGAAAAAAACGAAAATACGTATTTTGGGGATCAGTGTGTATGGGGTTTAGGAAGAAATAACTCGTTTACAAATAATTTTTACTAAATATAATAACAAATTTATACAAAGTTAAGTAAACCATATACTAAATTTTAGGAAAAATTCCAAGAAATTCAAGACGAAATTTACTTACTATAAGAAAAAAATTAATTAATTGAAGTAAATTGTTTATACTTGTTTTTAAGACTTAAGTTAAAATGAGCGATATATTTATTTACATTTCATGTACAAAATTCATTCATAAAAACATATGTCGCCTCAGCGTCAAAACGCATTGATGAGGCCTTACTAAATTGTCGGGACGAGATGTTTAAAGCATTTATAGAAATATTTCTTCAGTTAAATTAGAAACTAATAAATACTAATATCGTGTCATGTTGAAGTGTCATTAAAAATTTCAAATCTTAAAAAAATACGATGGACAGGTTTAGCAGAGAAATTCGCTACAGCTACTGATAAATTACAGCGCTTTATGATTAACTTTTTATGGTGACTGATTATGCAACTTTTTTTTTGTAAATAAATGTATTTGTACAACATTCTATAATTTTTTTGATTTTTTATAACTGTGTTTTTTTTTTTGTTTGTTATTCATAAACCGACAGCTGATGTATCCCTCTTTAATTTCAAGTATAACAAAACTTACGCTATGCAAATAAATGCTTCATTACTTGCGTAAAAAACGAGAAAAACTTTTTAATGCTTTGTGGTTCTTGCCAATAATTTATAATAAAAAAATAAATTATATTAAAAAAAATTTATTTAATTAAAAAAAATTATTGTAAATATATAAAAATATAAATAATTTCTTCAATATGAATGGGAAAATTTTTTTTGACACAGCTGAATTGGGTGCTGTTACGATGGTTAAAGTTTCCATGGATTCTGCCTTAATTGGAAGTGTTTCAACGGTGGGTGTATCAATGTTAATTATTTCGGCGGGTGACATTGGACAAATATTTGATAAATTTTGTAAAAATCCGACGGGTGATGGTAGTGGAGACTGAGTTTACGAAGATGATTCACTCAAAAAAAATGAACTAGAATTTATAAAAATTAACTTATTTAGAGGAAAAATTTAAATGAAAATGGCGCCAGGCACTTTTTACCAATATTTAAAAATAAAATTTCCTTGAAATTATGAAACAAATTTTACTTAAAATTTTATCAAAATTTCTAAATTATAGAAAAATTTTACTACTGAGAACAAAATTTTTATTGGAAAACAGTAAAATTTCCTCATAATCTAAAACTTTAATGTTAGTTAGAAAATGTTTCCCTGGTTTTAAGAAAAATGTTATTTTATTTTAGTTTATTAGATAATTTTTATTAATAAAAACTAAGACTTAACTCCTTAAAAATAAGAAAATATTTTTTAACATCAAGTTTAATAGCACTTCTTTTAAGTGAAAATTATCTTTATCCTGCTTCTAAGGTAAAGGTAATATATCTATTTAACCATATATTTTGAAGTACTTTACACTCATTGAGTAAGTATTTTCCCTCTTTCGCAGAACTTTCGCATTGTGAGGACACTGCTCTTAATAAGCTTTTTACTTTACATTTTTGTCTATTTAAAATATATATTAAATTTCATAAGCAAATAGGTAAACAAATTAAAAAAATGTACTGATGGATATCCTGAAACGTAATAAATTGTGACAAAGTCAGATTCTTTTCGTACTTAATTAACGGTTCTGCTTGAGAGAACTACAAAAGGGGGCGTCCTAAGTGACACACCGCATCTATGGCTAAGGAACACTGGGGGAGTCCTTTGTCTTATTAAATTAACAAATTTTAGGAAATTGTTGCAAAAATACAAAATATCACAGTTACATTTCCTGTTATTATTGGAAAATGAAAATATGTCATAAGGTTATTTTATGGGATTTTTAGCTTAAACTTATGTACATATACAAATTTAAACTTTTTTATTATTAAGTGAAAAAAAATAGTTCGATAAAAATAAAGTTTAATAAGCGCTACGTCAATTATAGGATAATGGCTTTATGCCGTAATGTATAAAATGTGTCTGCGATATTTTGTATTGTAGTCAGAAAACAAAATTATTACATAAAAGCGCAAATTCGAAATTTTTAACCTTTTCCTAACAAAATTATAAAAAAAATTTTTAAACTATTTTAAGTTCAATGTTAAAGACTGTTAAGATTAGAGATGGGCATGTGAACCATTTTTGAATCACGCACCAAATATTATAATCATGCACCATAATTTTTTTTTAAATGATTACTTTAATTTGTTTCCTTAAATAATATTTTTCCTTGGAAATTAGAAAAACTAACTATTTAGTTTTTTTTTTGGAATAGAATATTGAAAATAATTTAAACGTTTTCCAACAAAAAAATCCTATACCAAATTTAATTATTTTTTAAAAATTAGAAAACTTTTACTTAAAAAAAAGAATATTTTATTAAAATTTTTAAAATTTATCTGAGCTAAGTTGCATTAAAATTTTCCTTAGAAATAGTTTATCAGTTTCTAAAATCAAGTAAATTTCTATTATTATATAGGAAAAAATTTATTACTTTTTATTTTTAATTGTCTGAACTAATTTTTAGAAAACAATTCTTCAAAATAAGAAAGTGGTATACTTAAAAACTGAATTTGGAAATGGCTTTATAAAATTTAGTTAATTTTACTACTCGCGAACAAAAAATGAACACACATTAGGTTCAAGTACTTTCTCGATTAAAGTTAGACACATTTTTTTAACTAAATGGGAGTAAATTATGTCCTAAATTTTTTTTTGAACTAAACTTAATTTTATTACATTTGAGTATGCAAATTTCTTAACCCTAAGATGTTTTTTCTAAAAATTAATAAGAAGTATTATTTAGGAAAAATATGAACTATTTCTGAGTATATAAACTATTTCGTTTTTCCTCAAACTTAGGAATTTTTATTTTTTTTAAGAAAATTTTTTCTAAGTTTTAATAAATTTTTACTTAAATTGAAAAAATTTATAAACTTTTTTGAAGGAAATTTTTGATTACATTTTAGTTCATGTCTTTTTTTTTTTTGAGTGTGTGGTGCTAAAAGTTCCAAACAGTCCATTAGTGGCAACCGATATTTAAAATTAACAGCACAGCCTGCGGGAAGATTTTTCTGCTGGTTTTCCCTTAGATATCAGTCGCGAAGGGATGTCCACCTTTTGGAACGTATTTCCTCTGTAAGTACAAGCTAATTTCTTATATACATAGTTTTTTATTATTTTTATTTACATAGGAGTCCCATTCACTTTGTAACTTCCCTAAAATTTTTTTTGACCGGCAATCTATAATATGGGCTTCTTTTATTATAAACCACATCATTGCCCTGGATCAACAATATTAGCTTTTAATCATTCATTGTATGTTTTATATGTTTTTCAGAATGTGTTTTTAAATATGTTAAACTATTTTATTTCTCTTCGAGTACTTATTTTAATATTCTCTTCATAAATCTGCACTCAGAAAAAAAAGTTAGTAGAAAAATTTATAAGCGGTTTTCAATCCCACTCTACTATTTTTGTACTGATTTTTAGTAAAAAATTATTATTTAGCAAATCTTTTTGCTATTTACATTTTACAAATAACAGAATTTTTACAGAATATTTACAAATTTTTGTTGCTAATTTCAGAAATCATTTTACAAATTTTTGAAAAACCGTTTTGCTAAAATTAGCAAAAAAAAATTACTAATTTTAAAAGGAAGGAAATGTTATTTCTAATTAAAACTTACACCTACAAACTTAAATTGCCCTAAAATGTTACATAGGATTAAAAAAGGGATCGGAAGTGAAGATACCGACTCATGTCTAAAAAGAGGACATCCACTCAAAATAGCACTAAAAAGGGATTTTTAGTTCTAAAAATCAGCCCTAAAAACAATTAAATTTAACCTTAAAAGTAAAAAAAAATTGACTAAAATATTTTTCAAAACAGAAATTACCAAATTAAAACAAAATGATTAATTAGTTTTTTAAAAAATATATTCAAAATTTTTAATACTCATTAAGAAAAATAAATTCAAAGCTTTTTACTAATATTAATAAAATTTAGTATTTTTTTTTGCTGATTTTAGCAAACAGATTTTAAATTCCACATTACAAAAAGTCTACTAAAATTTAGTAGCGGCTACTAATTTTTCTACTTATTTCATTGTACTACACGTCAGTAGACATGTGTTGCTAAGATTAGCAAAAAATACCGCTGGGCTCAAATTAGCAGAATTTCCCGTAATAACAGCAAAATTTTCAGTTGCCATTACAGACTTTTTTTGGTGAGTGTAACGGATCAGCTGATTCCGCATGTTTACGTTTACGTCAGAGTAATTTGGGCTTAAGGCAGCGCTACCTCAACATGTTGGGTAATCAAAACGTTTACCAGATTGTTGATTTGCAGCTAAAAGCAGTTGAGTGTTTAGCAAACCCGCCCAATAACAAAAGATTATCAAAAATCTAATCTAATCTGTTGTTTTGACAGATCAGACAGTGCATTGCAATGTAGTGACATCTGGTTTTGATGGCGCTCATTTACTCAAATATGTATTTAGTAAAGAGAAAGAAAAAAAGAGAAAATTAAGTGACAGTTCGATGTTGAGAATCAGCGATGCCAACTTTTTAAAAGCAAAATGCGTCGGCCTAGCAGTTAAAAAGGACAAAAAAGGGCTAAATTTAAAAATTTACCAGTTTTTGTGTTTTTCAGTTTATTTTTTTTTTAATTTGTACTTTTATGAGATCGATCTCATAAAATACATATTAAAAAAAATATTATTGAAATTTTAAAATTAAAAATGTAAAATTTAAAAGAAATTGCAAAAACGTTAATTTTTCAACAAAATCGAATTTACTTCTTCATTTTCATGCCATAAAATTATCTTAATATACAAAACTAACAAATGCCTCAAAAAGAGCTAAAAGGACTAAAAAAGATAATAAAAAGAGCTATGTTAAGGGCAAAGTAAATATAGCCCGAAAAGGGCTAACTTGGCATCGCTGTTGAGAATTTATAAAATTTTACTGGACAAATTTTTGACAGCATTTTCAAACAGAAAAAATATGTGTATGTTTTTGGTAAAAAATAAAAACAAGCAGAAACAAGTAAAAAAGGCTTAAATTAGGCTGTGCCGAATCTTTAAATACCCTCCACCAATGTTTTCTATTGTTTTTGATACAAACAATGTAAAAAAACTTTTGAAGTACAATTATGGAGGTGAAAAAAAATTTTTGAGGTGAAAAATATTTGATGTGTACAAAATATTATTAATTTCCAAGCGATTGGTGAAAAAATATGAGAAAATATGTTATATACCAGTCGCTATTATGAAATTGTACTAAAAATACACCAATTTGTATGGAAAATTTAGAGGTATCTTCACATTTTCACCCATAACTTTTTAACCGCTAGACCGATTTTGCTCATTTTCAATACCAAACTCCTCGGGAGGATGTACAAAAATAGGCACCCCCGCTTGCGTCTTCGCGTCGTGATCGCCATTTCAACAGACAGACAAACAGACAGACAGACGGACATCGCTAAATCGACCTAAAATTGAATAAGGATCACGAATTTTATACTTTATGGGGTCTGGACCTATATTTTGACATGTTACAAACGGAATGACAAACTGATATATACCCTCACCATATATGGTGGAGGGTATAAAAATATGTGTTTGTTTTTGGTAAAAAAAATATGTTTTATAACTTTGTTGTTATATGCAAAGTAATAAATATTGCAATTAATGAAAAGATTAGAGCCTTCTAAAATGTTTCTGTTAAACATTAGGCATTAAGAATCATCTTATCGACCAAGTAAATTTATTTTTGCATTAGGTGTTACAATCAGCTGCTTAACAAACTTGCCATATAATTTTTATAAGAAATCGTCAAATATCCGATTTAAAAAAAAAAACCTCAAAATTATTTGAAAAAATCCTTAAAAAAATCGTCTAAATAAAAATTCCGTTTTTAAATATTAATGCATTTTTTTTTTAAATCCATAAATCAACAATTTAACATAAAAGAGAAATAACAAAAACATGCACGAAAAACGAAATGTTTATGTTTTGGGACAAAAAATCGTCAATATGACGATAAATCGCCAATTCTGGCAGCTTGTGCCTTTTTTTCCTCATCAACAATAATTATAATTAATTTCAAGTTGTGGCAAAGCTATTGCAATAAATTTGAAAGAAATTAAGAAATTAGAAAAATCTAAATCATAAAAGATTTATATATTGAAAAGAGTATTTCTTTTGATTACATTAATTTGTTTATATTATTATTAATTATATACCCACATAATGGAAATACCCAAAACATCACATGTAATATACAATGACAGTTAAAATTGTAATAATTTAATAAAAAAGTATAATTTTTCATAATTTAACATTTAAGTCTTGGGTTTCACATGGAGCACAAATCACAACAATTTTTGACATTGTGTATGCTCATAGTCATTACCCATACCCTGATAATAGTGAACACTTACTGTTTCCTTATTTTCCCAATACATAGTTGCTACTTATACCCCACGGGTGGGCCCTTCTTTTAAACTGTTAATATTATAAATGATTAGTTTTTGACTTTTGATGGTTTTCAATTACAACTTGCACTTTTTATATTTAACAAAATAATTGCGTTGTTTTTTTTTTTTCCATTAAATGTTGCTGGCATTAGCAGCACCCTTTGTTAGTTTTAATGAAAAAAATTATGTTTCTTCTAGATTTTTATTGAACTGCAATGTAAGTAGCAAATACGTTTATATATATATTAAACGTATTAAAAATAATATAATACTAGTATTGCTCTAATGCAAAACATCATATCCTTTTTGTATGACCTTTTTGGATTTAACCCTCAAACCTGCTTACACTTCTTTGCTATGAATTGTATATACTCTTAAAATAGTGTGGGCTTACAAATAAATTATTTTTTTCTTTTGCCAGCAATTATTTACAATCCAAAAGTTGAATATTTTGTACTTGGACTTAAGAAGATATGGCAATATGATATCCTACACCAAGTTCAAAAGTGAATTTTATTTATTTACGACCGCTAACCGTTATGTTGTAACTTTGTACTATATGGATAGAACAGAGTGTATTTGATAAAATACGAGGACGGATCAATAAGTCTGTGACTTTTCGAACTTCCCTCGTAGTTATATGAAATGCAACACTACTGTCAAATATTGAGCAAGTTCAAAACATACAACCTCGGTTTTTTTTTTAAACGAAAAAAATTAAATTTCGAGTGCTCATTAAACAAAAAACCCGTCAATCAAACCAAGGAAATGCTTGATAAATACTCTGGGGACTCTGCACCATTGATTTCAATGGTTTAGAGACTTTCGTTATGGTCGCACAAGTACAAAGTGAACATTCTGGACAGCCAATTGAGGTCAATACACCCGAAAATGTCGAAAAAATCCAAGATATGGCGTAAAGAGTAAAAGTGTAAAGAGTAAAAGTGCGTAAAGTTGTTAATGCCATAGCCATTTCATATCAGCCATATGGATTCGATTTTAAATGATCAGTTGGATTTAAGAAAGCTGTCTGCAAGATGGGTGCAGCGTTTGCTCTCAATTGACCATAAACGTAATTGTGTGACAACTTCAAAGGATTGGCAAAATTCCATAAATTGGGCTACGAATTGGTACCTCATCCCCATATTCTCTGCATTTAGCCCCCAGTGACTATTTCCTATTGCCAAACCTAAAAAAATGGCTCGGTGGAAAGAGATTTAGCTCCAACGATGAAATTATTGATCAAACAAATGCCTATTTTATGGACCTCGAAAAATCCTATTTTTTTGGAAGGGATACAAAAATTGAAGAAACGTTGGACTAAGTGTATTGAGCTAAAAGGAGATTATGTCGAAAAATAATTTTTTTTTTTTTGCAAAAAAAATTGTGTTTTATTCAAAAAGTCACGGACTTATTGATCCGCCCTCGTAATGTAAAAAAAGAAAATTATTATCTGATGCAATTGCACTTGAAAAAACCACATAATTGATTATGATTTGTTACTTGGGGGTCCCTAAATACCAAATCTGGCTTCAGACTTTTAAAATTTAAAATGCCAGGGTTCTCTATGGTGGATAATTTTTAAAAAGTGTTGAAATTTTTTTTAAGTTTGGTATTTATTCCAGTCTTTGGGGTGGCTGAATACGAATTTAACATCATATATTAAAGTTTTAAATGGCGAATAAATAATGGGATATAATGTTTTAAGAAAATTATTGAATTTTAATAAAATTATTTTTCTAATTTTTGGGCTCGCTGAATACGAATTTTAAAAACTCATAATGGCGAATCCATTATGATAGATACTTTTTTAATAAAATAAATAGAAAAAAAAAATACAATTTTACAGATTTAACGTAAAGAATAATAAAAACATATCTGATATCACTAATTAATAACATAAAGTTTTTTATTTCGCATATAATTTGTTTACGATTTGTCGCGAAGTGTGGCATGAATACAAGTAAAAACAATTTATTCATATCCAAATTGATAATCTTGCATATCTGTTGTAATATCTAGCTGATCTTAATTCATCCGAAAAATGACAGATCAAATTTGATCCATCAATATATTTGGGGATTAAGAAATATCTTTATTGATCCACAAAATGCCAGATCGAATTGTATCAGATTATGTCCTATGATATATAGAATCTAGCCTATTAAAGAAAAAATATTTAATTATTAATAAAAAAATGTATACTCACTCAGGCACACACTGCAATACATAATGGCTGACTTTCTTAGACTGCATTGTATGTATAATTGTGTTATATATACTTATATCTTCGAAACTTATGTATATATGTATATTTATATACAATTATATATTCGAGTACTTGGAAAAGTGCTAGATATCATAACTAAATTAATAAAATTAAATTGTTCCCGTATTTTTTTGATTATATATAATTATATATGATATGTCTAAATTATATAGTTATATGTAATTTCGTAAAAATTTTTAAAACAAAACAAAAATATATATAACATTTCTCCACTAACAGGACTTTTGGAAACAAAGAACCTAGATTACTATAAAAATTTGTAGGTATAGTTACCCCGAAACAGGTTTAAATTTTGTAAACAAAAAAATATGAATGGGAAAATGAAAATATATTAAAAAAAAAAACCAAAAAATAATGTTTCTTTTTTATCTCTTTGGCTGGGATTCGAAATTATTGACATGGATCCACATAGAATTTTATCTAATTATAAATTATATCATAGAGCAATTCCATATGAAAACGATCAAAATTGGCAAATTTTTGGACGACCCCTCTCCGATTTTAAAATAAATAGTCTCAATCGATTGCCCAGCAAAAAATAATGTACCTACATATTTTTTTTTTTTTTTATAGTGACTGGTTTAGTGGTGGTGTACACCACTGTCATGTGACAAAATTGAAAAATTCTTCATAAGGGACCTCATTGAAAGTTGTTTAAAAAAAAACTACTAAAGCGATCGCAACGAGTGATAGCTCGTTGGAAAGGTATTGAATCAGGCTTTAATTGAAAAATACAATTTTCCTAATTTTTCTCAGAAATTTACCTTTTTTCCCATGAAAATTAAATTTTCCCATGAAAATTAAATTTTCCGATTTTCCACAGAAGCTCCTAAATTTTCCGGTTAATTTTATTTTTTTTTTTGGATTCCTCATAATTTTTGCTTTAAGAATCAGCAATAAAAAAATGGGCACCGACTCCTTGTTTGGACAGGAGAAGAGCATTTAAGAGACCACCTTGTTCTCATTGTTTTTATATTTTTTATAATTGAATTATTTTTAATTATTTAACATTATTTTATTTTATTATTAAAAATACATTTTAAAAATTATTTGACAGTTAAAAATACATTTATGAAGAAAAAATCTTTCTTATTTTGCTGCTTATACTTAATTACAATATTTATTAAAAATTTCAATTGTCTTGGCATCATTATAAAATTAAAGTAACTTTAAATTTAGCACGTCGGCAGACGAAGAGTACCGCTTTACATTAATTGACATATCAGAAATATTTGGTATGAAGCAATGAAACTTGACAGTGGTGTACACCACCACTAACCAGTCACTATAAAAAAAAAAAAATATGTAGGTACATAATTTTTTGCTGGGCAATCGATTGAGACTATTTATTTTAAAATCGGAGAGGGGTCGTCCAAAAGGTGATCGCTTTCATATGGAATTGCTCCATACCAAAAATACTCTTTATATGGAAACATATATAACAATATTTCAATTTTGTTTACAAATATTGTACTATCTATGGTTACATCTTATATCATATAAAAAATGTTCTGATATGAGACAATTTATTGAATCACGTAAAATTATATATAATACCATATCAAAATTTATTTCTTATATTGGACAATCTGTTAAATCATATATAATTATATCTCATAGCATATTAAAACGTATATTTTATAAGAGACCATATATTATTATATGCTATCAATGCATATATAAAAATATATGATTCTGTATGAGTCATATGTAAGCACATATACATATATGTTACTGTGTAAACCATATATTATTGCATATATTGTTATATGTAACTTTATATGATAAAATATATACCACATCTTATCATATAAATCAAATCTAATTTTATAAAGATCTATATTGTTTTGTTATTGATTTGGGTCTCCTGAATACGAAAATCACATTTAAAAATTTTGCTTCTAGAGTAGTTTTTGAAAAATTTTTAATTTTTTGTTTTTATATTTTAATTTTTGAGTAATTTTACTATTTTGACTATATCTCAAAATAGGACCAAGATATTTTGATCAATCAAATTGCAAAAATATTGTCATTTAATGATCAATATTTTTCTAGAGTGCGGGTTTTAAATTGTTTCAGTAGTTTTGCACCTATGAGTCAAAATTTTACAGAAAATTATCTTTTTTTCGGCAAAAACTGAAATCTGAAAAATTAAAATGGTATTAAATGTAGTACTTCTATATAAAAAATAAGTCTTTTTTAAAGAACATCTATGGGTAAATACCAAAGCTATGTCCATTTATGTAAAAGTACCTACTTTGAGATTTTCTCCTTTTTTTGTTTTATATTATTATGATTGTATAGTGAATATTAACAGTATTAAAAAAATAAAATTGACTTTTTATTTGTTAATATTTTTAATTGATTTTCTTTAAATTTATTTGTATTTTAGTATAAAAAATAGATGTTGGACCTTCTTTACGAAACCAAATGTAATCTCCCATCATTCTCTCACCCCAATATCCCTGATATTACCTCTCGATGGATTTCATTTCTTGGTGGAACCTCTCTCCGTGCCCATCACTTGCATCATTAGATTCTCTGGAAAAAATCTCTTGTGCGAATGTAAAAAATTAATCTTAAATGACATATCAACACCTGTTGAAAAAGTAAAAGAGACAAATTAGGAAAAATTTTTTTTCATAATTTTTAATCAAATCTTCAGCAATGGTCTTGTAATTCAATTTTTTGTTGTTTCCTAGGAATTCCAAGCTGCAGTCTCATGTGGGGACAAAAATATCTTGAATTTTGTACCTTTTTTAAGTTTTTTATTTGTGGACCATTAAAAATTCCTTCCTTGAAATATTTTTAAAATTTTTACTCAAATAGGCGAAAGCTTGGCCTTCCTTATTCAATGCTTTGACGAAGTTTTTCAAGAGTCCAAGTTTAATATGTAAGAATAATATTTTCTTTTCTAATAAGAGGCACATACTTTATGTTGTCTTGGCCCACTTTAATTGCTAATCTTTCCGGCCAATGTTTTCTCTTATAATGAAAATCACGAGCTCCCAGAGGCAAATAAAACAACAATATTTTTTATATCCACGTTGCATTCCACATAGCATGCCCACCACTTTTAAATCGGAACAAACTTTGTGATCTTCATAGTTAATAAAGGGTGTCCCAAGAAGAACGCAATTTTTAAATTTTAAATAAAACACAGATATTTAAAAAAAAATCGTGACTCTGTATTATATCGTAAAGTAGACAGAATGAGGTTATGTATGGAACAATATATCGTGCAGATGGCCGCCGCGGCTTTGCTGGCATGCACGCGATCTTTTAATGAAATTTTCAATGACTGTTTTGCATGAATGCTGCGGTATTTCATTAATGCAGCGTCCAATTTCCTCTCTTAAGGCTTGAGTCGTCGTCCGCTTATTCGCGTAAACCATCGACTTCAAAAAACCCCAAAGAAAAAAATCTAATGGTGTTAAATCGCACGATCTAGGCGGCCAGTTCTGATCTCCAAAACGCGAAATAACACGACCGGGAAATGACTGATGCAGCAATTGAATTGTTTCTCTGGCTGTATGACATGTGGTGCCGTCTTGTTGGAACCACATGCCCTCCACATTCATTTCTTCAATTTTAGGCAAGAAAAAACTGGTTATCATTTCACGATACCGAACACCATTGATTCCTCCAGCCCAAAAACCACACCATGCAGTGACACGTTGAGGATGCATTTGCTTCTCGTGAATCACTCGAGGATTTTCCTCACCCCAAATGCGACAATTCTGCCTATTGACGAAGCCATCAAGATGAAAATGGGCCTCGTCACTGAAGATGATTTTATCGGCAAAATCAGCATTTTCATGTTGTCTCTCCAATACCCAATTAACGAACTCCCTTCGCTGTCCATGGTCAGCTGGCTTCAGTTCCTGAGTCAATTGAACTTTGTATGCATGAAGATGCAAATCTTTCGTCAAAATTCGCTGCAAAGTGGATTTGGAGACACCAATTTGCTGAGCTCGGTGTCGAATTGAGGTTGATGGAGTTTGAGCGACATTATCACGTACAGCTGCGACATTTTCGGTCGATCGACCTGGTCGATGGCGCGTTGTTGTCTTTACATCACTAACAGACCCAGTTTCGGCAAATTTATCCATTAATCTCTTTACAGTTGACTCTTTTGGAGCATTATTGTGACCCCAAATTGAACGCAATTTGCGAACTGTAGCCGCAAAACTTTCACCATTTTGGTAAAACAATTTCACAATGAGAATGCGTTGTTCATTCGTGTAGCGCTCCATTTTTCCTAACCTCGTACCTTCTACTAGCAAACAATAACAATTGTTCAAATGTCAAACAATGACACTTCGAATGTTGCCAGATTTAAAAATTGCGTTCTTCTTGGGACACCCTTTACATTTTAGCAATTTAACCATTGTTTCGTACGATTCTTTAGTGTTAGATGGTTTCTTGTTTCCGTTATTAAAAAGAACTGCTTTGAAAATTCCTTTAATACTATTAACAAATATTCGTCATTTAATTGCATTGTAAGACTCTCCAAGCTCCTCGAACAAACCGGGAATGTCCCTGCAGAATCATATCTTATCTATGGTTGAATAATACCTCGCGTAATCAATATCGCGGTTTCTGTAGTATGTTACTTTTACATTTGACTCCAAAAAGTTGTATTGTTGTAAACGAGATGCAAGTACTTCTGCTTTTTCTTTTGTGAGCTCCAAGTCTCTGACCAAATCATTTAATTGAGCCTGAGTAAGTAAGCGGCTCTCTCCACTTATGTTATAATTGTCTTCAGGTGAGTTTTAATTTACAAATGATAAGTCGGAACTTATGTTGGTGTTAGTTGATTTTAGATATTTAGGAATGGGCAATACATCCGAATGAGGAACTGAAAAACTGACTGAGTCTACATTAGCATGAAACCACCTTTTTATTGGCTCAAAATCCAGAACTCTTGCATTGACAAAAATAGCAACCGTCGAATTTCATGCATCGGCTAATAAAAACAAATTTTAACGCATATATTAAATAAATCAGTAAAAAATTATTTCAATTACGTGCCAGAAGCCCATCCTGTAAGATTTCTATAGCACGGAAGATATATGATATTTGGTGTCCATCTTTCTTGCAAATTATATATTTTAAATATATTATATTTTAAAACTTGTTTTCATAATTTGTTGGATTTTTCGAAGTCAATGATTTAACTTTTAATAGAAATTTTGAATTATGTATAATTTTCGACATTTCCACCTTTTCTAATAGATTAACACAAATAGAAAAGGACATGTGCAATTGTGGTTTATCTTTAATATCTTGAATTGGTTTGTTATAAAGGTTTTAAAAAATCTCACATTACATAAAAACGAATGCACATAAAAGTGTTTTTTAAACATTACAATTTTCATTTTAAAATCCTTTAAGAGGAAAGAACGTGCCATTTTTATACTATTTAAGATTTTGTAGCTAAGGGTTGTAAATGTTGTTATGAACTCACTTAGCTCGGTGTCTCTTGTAGAATATTAAAGAATTAAATCTTTAAGTAATTAGTTTTAAAATATATTAATATATTTCACTCAATGATTTGTAATTTTACTGCTATATTTATAGTTTTTGACTTAGAATCACACTCAACAAAAAAAAAGAAAGTTAGTAAAAAAAATATTAAAATGGATTGTATATCTAGTGTACCGATTTTCAGCTTTTTTTAATTTTTTTGCTAACAAAATTGTTCTGACCTATGGCGTACCAGCTTTTAATTTTTTTTTTCAAAGCTGATAAATTCTAAACTAAAATTTAACTATTTAAAACATTTAAAACAAAATTTACAGCTTTTGAATTCATATAAAATTTTTAGAAAACACTTATTTATCATATTGTCTGAGATCTAATGCATGCATTAATATTGAACCTTAAATTTAATGCGACGATTTTTCGACATAAAACTGTCAACAATTTTTTCTCGATATACAGATATTCGAACCAATGCAGAAAGTCTTAAGTCGCCCATTGAATTTCTTAAGTACGTTTTGATTCTTTTTGTGTTGTAAAGCTTCTCACCGCTTTTGGATCATTTTGATAAAAATCCATTAAGCTACAGACTCAGCTTGGTAAAATATTGTATAAATTTTTTTATCACATTACAGGAAAATCTATTTGCCATACTTGAGATTAATTCATCTAAATATGGAATGAATAAGACTGATCTGTAATATTCCGATCAATTTGTAAATTTATATATTAGAAATGTTACAGGTAATTAATACACCAACAAAACATAGAATTAATTTTAAGGCAGATATTGAAAATGTAGCTCAGAATTACAGATATTTAATACATACGATATATATAATATTAATTTATAACAAATATTATATTATTACATTTAAGTTTTTTTATTGTTAGATAAGTACGGATTCATGAATCCGGCTTCTGCTGTACGTTTACGGTCCAAATACGTATCCGGCAAAGCTTGTACGTAAACGGAACATTAACGGACCGTTTTGGTGTATCCGTTTCTGTACCGTCAATAACGGACCACTCATTAGTTTTTCTTCCGTCGCTTTTGGATTTGTTATCAATAAAGAATACTTAAATATCCATGAGGTATATGTATATTCATGAATTTTAAAGCAGTTTTACGATGATGTGTGGAAATTTATGTACAATATTGCCTGACAATTTATAATAGATTTTATAAAAAAATTAGCAAATTTGCATTGTGTGCTACATCATATCGTTAGTACCACCATTTAAACCAAAATTTAATTTTTGTTTTATTTTTTTTATGATTTTTAATGGGCCACAATCGCAGTGATTGATGGAGGCTAATTTTGCTGGAGATACAATAAATATGGTATTTGTTTGTAATTTTGTTTGCTATTTGTGTATTTAGTTTGTAAAAGTTTTGTTTTTTGATTTAAAATATCTTTGTAAATAAATTTAAAGAAAAAAAAAATAATAAAAATTTTGCTATTATTTTTGTTGAAAAAAAACGGTACGAACACGGATCCGTAAACGGTCCGTCATTGACGGACTTTTAACGGATTCGAATCAGTTTCGATGTTCCTTAAAATCCGTTTTTTTTCCATTTACGGATCCATAAAACGGTACGTAATGGAGTTGGATTCCGTTTATGACGGACCGAAACCGGTACGTAAGCGGAACGTATTGTTTGTTGGGTATTATATGGTTATGTTTTTTTTTTTTTTTGTTCAAAGAATTTTTGCTTACTGGTATATATGTTACCTAGGAAAAATTTATTTGACTCGATAATAAGAGGACACACGTCATATTTATTTTTTTTCAATTTGGGGTTATTTTGCATAATGAATAAAAACCTCAATCTAATAAATGAAAATTTGCCCATACATAATTTGGGGCCAATGTTTATTTGGTTGGGGTCATTTTTCATTATATTTTTAGGGTTAATTTTGGCCCAAAAAATGGGGTTTAATTGTATTTTAAGATTGGGGTCATATTTCTTGCTTCCATTTTGCACAACGCCACCGTAAATTACATCGAATTTATAAAAATAAAAAACAGCACAGATATCATGGGAACGTGGAATAGGCATGTGAAAATTTTTACTCAAATCCAAAGAGCTTTTTAAAAACGATTAGAATGTTTCAAAAACTTTTGGAATGACCCCAAATTTAATTTATAAAGCATCAATTGAAATTTAAAGCATTAAATTAAATAAAATAAATATTTGTTGAATTTTAATAATTTTTTTTAATTGCGTTTGGTATTTTTTAAATTTAATTGATATATAGTATGTCCTGCTCTACTTTTACTAACAAACACATAATTTCTTTGTTAGCTTTTCTTGTTTTTAATATTTTATCAAATTACAAATAGAAAAATTTCACAAATTTTTAAGACAAATGTTTTTGTTTAAATTTAAAAGAGAAAAGCCATGAATTTCCAAGACTTGGCAGCATTTTTATAAATTCTTACTTTTTAACTACTATAACTACTTTTAAAGTCTATATACGTTAAGTTTTAAATTAAATATTTTTAAATTGAAATATATAATGTGTTGATATTAAAATAAACTCATAATTCTGAAGTTTCGGAGATTCCAGTTAAGACTTAATGTTGTATTTGAATCTTAGATTTTTAGATAAAAAAGTAATAAAATTGGAATCACGATTTTTTGTTTTAAAAGAAAATATACAAATTAATTATTCCTATTTAAAGCCTGTGCGAGGTATCTAAATAATTTCTAAACTAAATATAAATTGACAAAAGATAGTTTTAAAATATATATTTGAACAATTTTTAAAATTTAATAGAAATTTGGAAACCTAAATTTAGTTTAGATTTTATTTGGCCAGCTCACATCCACTCAAAATACAATACATTTTTTCTATTATTTTTATTACTTTGTTGTTTTGCTGATTTTCAAACCCAATACTGAGTAATAGCAGATACAAGTGTGGAAATAATGATATTCACTAATATTCAGCAATAAATTTTATTTATTATTTCAATTTATATGTTTTAATTATATATAGAATTTGTCAGGTTAGAAATCATAATTAAATGTTACTATTGAGTAGAAAACACTAATTTTTATAAATGTAAGTAAAGATGGCAAAAATATTCGATCTGAGCGACCAGGTCATCGTCCCAAAAAATCAGCCTTTTGTTTTCTTATTTATAAAAAAAAAACACAACAAGTTTTCCGATTAATTCACCCGAATAACCGAGTAATATATTTTTGCCATTTTACAAATAATTCGCTAACTGGTTAACTAATTGTTCGACCCTGCAGAATAATTGGAAACACTAGTTGGTTTACAAGAGCATGTGAGAGCCACTCGACACGTTTGCAAAAAAATAAATACCGTAACTCTGTTGTGAGTATGAAAAGTAAAAAATGAGAGAATAAGAAAAAAAACGTAGTGAAAATACAATATATTCAATTTCACAACTGCAGTGATCGACGTATTTTAACTGTCAGTTTGTATGGAAAAATACGTCACGTTTTTTTCTGTTTCTTACCTAAATGCTTTTGTTTTATAAAATTTCTTCCAAGAACTTTAAATATTCAAACAGATAATTGGTTGGAGAATTATTTCATTTAATATTCTGCTATATACTTGTAGTATGTATGTTACACCTAATCCGCGATATACGAGGGCTGATAAATAAGTCCGTCACTTTTCGAACTTTTCCCGTAGTTATATAAAATGCAACACTGCCGTAATTTACTTTGCGTTTAACAGCTGTTCAAAGCACACAACTTTGTGGATTTTTTTAAAAATGGAAATATGTGAATTTTATTACTTTTTGCGAAAAAAAACCAAGGAAAAGCTTGATAAATACTATGGGAACTCTGCACCATCGATTTCAATGGTAAAAAAGTGGTTTACTGACTTTCGTTGTGGTCGCACAAGTACAAATGACGCAGTACCAAGGACCTATAAACCAGGATGAACAAACTACCAAATTTTTAGCCACCCATGATGCCAAATGGTGCGACTACAAAAAAAATTCTTAGCCGAGACCACGAAATTCTTAGCCGATTTACAGAAACATTTAGCCGCTAGCAAGGGTTGTAGCGCAAGTACAGTAATTGTGAGGTGAACGTATACATGTTTGAATTGATACAACCCTTGCTAGAGGCTAAGTTTTTCAGTCTAAATGGCAAAATTCCATGAATAGGGCTACGAATTGGTACCTCATCCGCCATATTCTGCGCATTTAGCCCCCAGTGACCTTATTTCCAAACCTAAAGAATTGGCTCGGTGGAAAGAGATTTAGCTCCAACAAATGCCTATTTTATGGACCTCGAAAAATTTTATTTCTATTGGAGAAACGTTGGACTAAGTGTATTGAGCTAAAAGGAGATTATGTTGAAAATATTTATTTTTTTTCTAAAAAAAAACTGTCATTCGAAAAGTCACGGACTTATTGATCCGCCCTCGTATACAAAACTTTTTAACATGATTGATTTAGCTTTTATTATTTCTTTTTATTTTTCCACATTCTTCTATTCACGCATTTTTTTAATAAAAAATGCGTGGAAAAAACTGCCTCAAATTTGAGTTATAAATTGATTGATAATGATTTTACTTTATAAAATTGTTTCTAATATTAGAAGCAAAGCCCACAAATTTTATATGCGGAGACATTTTGAGATTCTTGTGATTGTGTATTTCTTATAAAATAAAAAACTATTCACTTATGCCGTTTTCTTTTCTAACAAAAAATGTTGCATTTTGTCTGCCCTTTTTTACAAAATGCCTTTGTGGATAGTAATATAAAGCAAAAGCGGGCCATTAGGGTATCAAATCAAATGTATTCAAAAGACCTTTGTGAATGTGTATAAAATATGTTAAATAATGCTTTAAATTTCTTGAAATTAAACAAAATGTCAAATTTTCGATAAATTTATGTTTTATTAAAGAGTTGTGCATGCTGGGACATGTTTTAAACACATTTAAATAGGTCTCTATGTACCATTTATTTGATACCTAATTTGTCCGATTTTACTTTTTATTAATATGCACAAAAAGACATTTTTTTAAAAAAGTGCAGAAAAAAGGCAACATTTATTTGTCAGAAATTTAAAATCCGACATTGCTATATTTAAAGCTATTAAATTGTCTTTCTTATGAAAATTTTCACTCAATAATACTGTTTGTTTTTTTTTAAATTTAAAAATATCGTTAATTATCGTCAGAAAATTAGTAATTGTATTTTTTTTTATACCCTCCACCATATATGGTGAGGGTTTATATCAGTTTGTCATTCCGTTTGTAATATGTCGAAATATAGGTTTAAGACCCCATAAAGTATATATATTCGTGATCCTTATGCAATTTTAAGTCGATTTAGCGATGTCCGTCTGTCTGTCCGTCTGTCTGTCTGTTGAAATGGCGATCACGACGCGAAGACGCAAGCTTCCTGACGCAAGCATCCTCCCGAGCAGTTTGGTATTTAAAATGAGCAAATTCGGTCAAGCGGTTCAAAAGTTATGAGTGAAAATGTGAAGGTACCTCTAAATTTTCCATACAAATTTTTACAATTTTCTGTATCTATTTTTTTTCTGTTAAGTAAGTAAAAGTCGCTAACAGAGCAGACCTCTGCAAATAACATTACTAAAACTAAATTACAAAAGTTCTGTTACATAAATCAAAGACATTAATTTGTTAAAGAAAGAACATTAGTTGAAACTATTTCCCAATAGGTGGCGCATCTGAAAAAAAAATTCTCCCAATTAGGCATATTCTGCTACAATATACAACAGGGTATTATTGATTTTCTATTTCGTTCGTAACATAAAAGAATGTTAGCCAAAAGCTATGCAAAATATATGTTTTATGTGTATATTATACTTTAATTTTCTAAATAAATATTCATTTAGATGTTCAAGAGCACAGTATTGCAATTTTTCGTATGTGTGCCGCTACTTTTGAATAGGTGGCGCAAAATCACATTAAAACTATATCCTGCCCAAAGAAATTTATATATAAAGAGCAATATGCCTAATTGCTTTAGTGTCTATACTTAGAAGTAGATGGCGCTCAAGTAAATAAAAAACAATACCCTGCGGCATGCTAAGGTCGGCATGGCCTTGGATTTGGCTTTTAATTATCTCAGGAACCACAAATATGACATTGAATACATAATTTAAATTCTAGTACATTAAGCTGTCACTATCAGACTTATTTAATAATTCTTAAGTCAATTTTTGAAATGTTCTACGTGATAAAAGCTTTCGTTTCACATTTTTATGTTAAAAACAAATTTTCATAGATCAAAATGGTATTTTTTCGGTAAATTCGTATAATTTTCAAGTATTGAGGCATTGCAAACTGCATATTAATGTTAATTCTTTCTTTCAAAAAAAAAAAAAAAAAATAAATACACATACGATAAACTGCAATACTGTGTTCTTAAACATCTAAATGAATATTGGTTTTGAAAATTAAAGTATAATATACACATAAAACATATATTTTTGTATAGTTTTTGGCAAATATTCTTTTATGTTACGAACGAAATAGAAAATCAATAATACCCTGTTGCATATTGTAGCAAAATATTCCTAATAGGGACAATTTATTTTCAGATGCGCCATCTATTGGGAAATAGTTTCAACTAATGTTCTTTCTTTAATAAATGTCTTTGATCCTGCCCCATGGCGATATAGCCTTGGATTAGGCTTTCAATCAATTTATTTACCAAAAATATTAAATTAACTACATACTAAAAAATATAATGCATTCAGATGTTGCTAGTAGACTTATTACATAATTTTAAAGTCCATTTTTCAAATGTTTGACGTAATAAAAGCATTTGTTTCACATTTTTATGTCAAAAAAGAAATTTTCATAGAGGAAAATAGTATTTTTTTAATTCCATTTGTATTTTTGAGAATTGAAGGATTGACAAATGTATATTTATGTTAATTTTTTCTTAAAAAAAAATACAGATGAATAAAGTGCGATATTGTGCTCTTAAATATCTAAATGAATATTGATTTAAAAAATTAATCTATAATATGCACATAAAACATATATTTTTATAGTTTTTGTCAAATATTCATTTATGTTACAAAGAAAATAGAAAATCAATAATATTCTACTGCATATTGTAGCACAATATGGCTAATGGAGACTAGCTCTGCAGCAAAATATGCCTAATGTAGAGAATGCACCTTCTGGTGGGCCATCTATTGACAAATAGTTACAACTCATGTTCTTTTTTAACAAATAAATTTCTTTGCTGTATTCTCTCCATTAGACAAACACACTTAAATTTTTTAAAGAAAGAACATTCGTTGCAACTATTTATCAATACGTGGCGCATCAGAAAGTACATTCTCTCCATGCAGAGCTAGTTCCCATTAGCCGGAACAAAATCGAGTATTTGACAAAAACTATGCTTTAAAATGTGTTTTTTGTGCAGTCCATGTTTAAAAAAACTAGTGAAAATGTAAAGATTGCCTATACAAATTTAGTACAATTTCATAGTAGCGACTGGTACATAACATATTTTCTCATATTTTTTCACCAGTCGCTTAGCAGTTAATATTTTGTATTCACCTCAAACATTTTCCCGCCACTAAAATTGTTTTTCACCACCAAAAATTTTTTCACCTTAAAAATTTTTTTTCACCTCTAAATTTTTTTTCCACCAAAAAAATTCTTTTCACATCTAAAAAAGTTTTTCATCTCAAAAAATTTTTTCACCTACATAATTTTACTTTTAAAGTTTTTTTTATATTATTTGTATCAAAAACAGAAGAGAACATCTTTTTAGGATATTGGTGGAGGGTATTCAAAGATTCGGCACAGCCGAATTTAGCCCTTTTTTACTTGTTTTTGTTATTTTTGTCTTTGTCATAAAACAAAATACAGAAAAAAATATTTAAAAATTCAATAAATATCTTTTTTTTTTTGAAAATACAAATTGTTAAAAATCCAAATGTTTTTCACAATTTTTCCATTGGAAAGTTATTCTTACAAAAGCCATTAATTTTTTTCCTGGGTGTCAATTTTTTTGTATATTTAAAATGTTACAATCCACAGATTTATTCAACAATAAGCAACATTTATTTTTTTACCCACTTTTTTGTATAAGAATTCTAGAGTTTAAAAATTTCTTTACATTGTTTCGAAAATACTGTATTTTTCTTTACACACGAAATTTAGAAAAACAATCCCTAGAAAGATAGAATTTTTACTACATATGGCATCACTACTGTCAACTTAAGCGATTTTTAAAACATAAATCGTTAGAACCAAGGCAGCTTAATGATTTTCGTCAAAAAAATTAAGCATCGGCACTATCAGCCATTTAGTATTTTAAACCAATCGGCAAGAAATCGGTACAATTAAAAATAACGTTTTAAACGGTATTTTATTTTCTTTAAGATAAGAATAAAGTATAAAACTAAAAATTTAGTGGTAAATAATATTTTTAAACACATGAATTTAACATTTACATAAAATAAATTGCGATATTTTACTTTGTTTATTATTCTAGATGATTTCGTTATCATGTTTCCGAAAACGTCACCACCATGAAAAATAATTTTTGAAAATAAAAAAAATTTGAGTGCCCATGTAAAAATCGAAATATATATACATGATCATACATGGGCTTGTATATGATCATACATGGGCATACATGGTCATATACGTCCATACATGATCTCATATATGACCATATATCTTCGGATCCGAAATTTGAGGGTATATGGTGATATATGTGCATATACTATCATACATGTTCATATATTATTCATGTATGCTCGTATATGATCATATACGTCCATATAGCCTCAAATTTCAGATCCGAAGATATATGATCATATATGAGATCATGTATGGTCATATATTGAACAATGTATGGACGTATATGACCATGTATGCCCATGTATGATCATATACAGGCCCATGTATGATCATGTATGCTCATATATATTTCGATTTCTAGTTGGGTGGTAAAAAATAATTTTAGTGGTCAAAAATTTTTTTTGAGGTGAGTATATAATATTATTGAGTCAATCCATGTCAACTCAATCAGAAAAAGGGTATTTTCGGATTTACCATCTCCGATTTAAATTCGCCATAACTGTTATACTCGACAAGAAATCAACGAAACATAATTTTTAGATTATAGGCCCTTTAGGTTTCTGAAATATGACCCCAAAAAAATTGAAAAAAAAAAATTAAAAAAATTATTAAGGTATCGTTACCAAAACGACTATAACTTTAAAACCGTAAACGATACAAAAGTCATCTTGGCCTTATTTTTAGGTGAGAAGGAGAACTTTAAAATGATATGCACATGATTTTTTATATAAACAATTTTTAGTTCGCTTACGCGATGTTTTCAGGAACATATCATCTATCGTGTAAGTAGAGGGATAGGTGTCTTGTCAAATAGTCCTTACTATTGCTATATATATTGCGAATCATCATATGTTGTTGTTTGTCTGTTTGTTTGTTTAAAAATATCGATCATCCTTATGTTACATAAATATATGAATGTATGTTTGTATGTGTACAATCAATATTCGTCCTAGTGTTTGTCTGTTACAATTTAATGTATAATTTTTTGCTTATCTTAAGAATTGCATCTCCATATATAACTATAAGATGTATATTATAAGATACTGGAATACTTATTGGATGACAGCATTCTTGTTGTTGTACTAAGTTAACTGTGTCAGTGAGTCAGCAGCTTGTCGTCTTGGGTTTTCTTTCTTTTATACTCTACTATATTTTGGCATATGAGCAATTATGCCACATTCTTTGTTTGCATGTCTATCTGTAGATGAGGCGTGTGATTGAATATTTATAATAGAAGGCGTAAAAAATGATTTTTGATTGTACCAATATCATAGTTGAAGAAAAATTAAAACAGCAGATGATGAGTATATAATTCAAATGATCATATTTTGTATTTCATTTGATATCCATTTATGATTTATTAAGCAAATGTATTGAAAAAGTTATTAAATCTTGATTAAAAGAAGGTGGCTGTTAAGTTTTTTGTAAAAACAGCCACACAAATCAGAGGGTCAATTCTCGTTCTGTGAAACGGTGAAATGAAAAGTTTTTTCACGTTTTCATAGTACTTTTGATTCGCGTTCTGTGAAAAAATGTAAAGAAACATCAAAACGTTTTCATATGAAAAAAAAGTGGAACGAAACAAGATTTTTTCAAGATTGCACAGCACTGGCGATTCTTGTTTTGTGTAACAGTGCAAACAACTGTCAAAATATTTTCATATGAAAAAATTGTTTACACAGACTATTTATAAGTGAAATAAACATGGAGAAGATTGTAAGAGGAAAGCGTGCCAGCAAAAGCCAAAAGGAGTATTTAATTTATTATTAAGAAAAGCATGTGGACATTGCAAACGATAAGTAAGTAGCTCAATAACCATAATCACACTTTTATTTATCCCATGTTTACAGATTTGTAACTGGAGATGGTGCCAAATTTAGAGACGAAAAGTGTAACGAATTAGCGGCGAGCCTTAACAGTTTTAGTGGAACCCAAAAGGATAGTGAAAAATGGCAAAAGTATGGCATATTTATTTATAGTTTATTTATATTCTTTATAAAATTTTTTTTCTTTAAGTAATATTAGACTTCATACGCGCACCAAATATAGTTCATTTAAAGTAAGTCGATATAAATCCATGAAGTGCTTGTCGGTTGTCATGTCGAATGGATTGTGGTCAGCACGAAGTATGCGTCTCAGCACTCTCAAAAAATTCCTATAAATTATTAAATTATTTACTGCAATGAAATGCTTGTAACATCATTGCCTTACCTTTGTTCATCCGGAATTCTTTGAGTAATATCCAATAATACAATTAATCCAGATATTTTTATATAATTATTTAAAATAAATTTTACGAACTTTATTCACTTTTGTTTATGTTTTTCTCTGTTTTGACATTTGCTTTAAATTTTTGATAACACAGTTAAACAGTTTTCATGGGTACAGTGCGAATGAAACATTTTTTTCATAATACATACGAGAATCGCAATTTATGTATTTGTGAAAAGTTCGAGTGAAAAGTGCTTATGAAAACGAAAATGAAAAGTTTTTTTTCACTTCACATTATCACAGAACGAGAATTGACCCTCAGATGTTAAAAAGTTTTTTTTTAATTTTTAAAGGCTACTATAATTTCAAAATCTGATGCTTCGTTACTGGTAATTTCAATTATCGGAATATATTAAGAATAATGGATGTTGCAATTTCATGTTTAAGTTTAAAAGCGTCCTGCGGAAAAAATTGTTGAAAATTGCAAATTTTTATACTTAACATTAGTAAGAGCAGAAGAGCAAAAATAAAACTGTTAAATGGACAAAATTTTTGTTAATCTTAAATTAAATTTTAGTTAATTAAAATGAAAATTTATCCTAATAAAATTAGAAAAAAAAAATTAAAAATTGAGATTGTTTTTATTTTTTAATAACACTGTACAATAACAAAAGAAAAATTAAAATCCCGTAGGGTTTTATGACGGTTTTTAATATTTACTGAATACGAATCTGACGTCAGTTTTATCGGGTCAAAAATTATAATTTTTGCAGGAACACAAAGTTTTAACTTATTGAAATTTATTAATTTGTAATTCTCATTAAGTGCAAACTTTTAAATACATAAGTATTTTAGTTTGCCTCATAAAATCCAAGTTATCAATTTCGTTTTTTTTATATGAATTTTTTTTATATGTATTAACGAAAATAATTATAACATTATTTTCATCGATTCAAATCATTTTTATTAATTTAAAAAAATAAAAAAATACGCTCAAAAAAAACATGCACTAAAAATTAGTTCAAAATTGCCTTTAAAATAGTTAAAAAATTTTCCTCAATTAAGCCAAATTTTATTAAAACTTAGAAAAGTTTTCTCAAAAAGAATAAAAATTTGGGTAAAAATAAAATAGTTTATATACTCAGAAATAGTTTATATTTTTCCAAGTAATATTTCTTGATTTTAGGAAAAAAAACAAGTTTCTTAAATGAAAATTTATCAGTTTATTAAAATAAAAAAATTTTAGTTTTAAGAAATTTGCACACTAAAATATAATAAAATTAGGTTTAGTTAAAAAAAAAACAAACTTTAGAACATTTAATCCCATTTAGTTCAAAAAATGTGTCTAACTTAAAACGAGAAAGTACTTGAACTTAATGTGCATTGTTTTCTAAAAATAGTTCAGACAATTATAAACAAAAACTAATAAATTTGTTCTTATGTATTAATAAAAATTTATTTGGTTTTAGAAACTGATGAACTATTTCTAGGAAAAAATTTCATGTAACTAAGATCAGATAAATTTTAAAAATTTTAATAAATTATTATTTTTACATTAACATAGGTATAGGATTTTTTGTATAGATACAGGGTGGCGCAAATATAACCTTCCGATGTTTTTTGGCTGTAAATGGCCGCCGCCACAGTTGATTGTCATTTGAGCACTTTTTATGGCATTTTCCATCACTTTGGCCAAAACTTCCGGCGATAGGTCCTCACATTCTCGACGGATATTGTCTTTAAGAGCTGCAAGAGTCTGAGGCTTGTTGACATAAGCCCGCGACTTCAAAAAGCCCCACAAAAAGAAGTCTGGAGCGGTCAAATCAGGCCAGTGCAAATCACCAAAATGGGAGATTAGGCGCCAGGGAAATGCATCCTTCAGCATATCGGTTGTGGCACGTGCAGTGTGTGGCGTTGCACCGTCCTGTTGAAACCACATGTTTTCCAATCCCAATTCATCAAGTTGCGGCAAAAAGAACTCGTTGATCATTGCTCTGTAGCGCTCACCATTCACAGTAACCGTTTGGCCCGCGACGTCTTCGAAGAAAAAAGGTCCGATGACTCCTCCAGCGAAAACAGCACACCATACAGTGACTTTGAGCGGGTGTAATGGATTTCGTGGGTTACACGCGGATTTTCAGTGCCCCAGAAGCGTAAATTTTGCTTATTTACGTACCCGCTAAGATGGAAATGGGCCTCATCACTCATGATTATTTTTGATGAAAAATCATCTTCATTATTGCTCAAATAAATAGTCACCAATACTCCGCGTTCTGGAGCAGTGTAGCGTAACATTGTTTATTAACGTGTATTTCGCATGTGTTTACTACACAAATGTCAAAACAGAACTGACATTAGGGGCCAATCGCAAAATTTATAGCATTTTCTGATAGGAGGATTACTTTTGCGCCACCTTGTATGTATAAAGTATAGTAACACTTGGTGGTTCAAGTGATAAAATATATCCTTTTATGTTTAATTTTTTCAATTTCTTTTTTTGATCGAAAATTTAAATTACTCAACTGATTGTACGTGAGCTGGAGTAGAAAAAAATCTTCGAGCGTGATCGTTTTGAGGATATCCTGCAGTACATTTTTTTATTTGTTTAAATATTAAAATGTATATTAAAAAGCTTGTTAAAAGCAGTGTCCTTAAAAAGTGGAATTCCTCCGAAAGTGGGAAAATACTTACATTATGATTGTAAAGTACTTTAAAATATAAAGTAAAATATATTACCTTCGCCATAGAAACAGTTTCATATTTATTAGAATATTTTTAGTAAATTTAAGGATAATTTTCGCTTAAAAGAAGTGCTATTTAACTTGATTTTAGAAAATATTTTCTTCTTTATAGGGAGTTAAGTTCTAAGTTTTAAGATGATATATGAACTAATTAAGAGGAAATTTTGCTAAGGCTTCTAATAAAAATTTAGTTCTCAGTACAAAAATTTTTCTACAATTTAGAAATTTTTACCAAATTTTATCTTAAATTTGTTTCTTAATTTCAAGGAAAATTTTATAAAATTTTGGTAAAAAATGTTTTGGGGGCCGATTTTTCTAAACTTTTTGGGTGTATATTTTATTTCAGTATGGTGTAAACTTAATTTTAGTTTATAACTAAGGTTTTAGTCAATTATAACAAAAAATTTGTATATGTAATAACTTAATTTTTGCTGATCTTTTCTTGTAAATGTTAGCAAAAAAGAAATTTGTTAATTCTAGCAGGTTTTTCCGCAGGGTCCTTTTGAACTAATTTTTAGTAATTTTTTCTGTTAAAGAGTGTTTTTTTAGAGGTGTAGAACTTTTATTTTCAATAAAACACATAAAGAATTATAAAATGATTTTTGTTTTTGATTTGTAAAGTTTTTTATTTTCAATTTAGTAACAAATTAGGTTAGGTTAGGTTGTGACATTACCAAATAATGTGTAAAGTAATGTATTGTCATATGGGCCCATGCATTACCTTACACCTTACTTCACTGATGAATTTTAGAAGCGATGAGCCCCAAAGTAACGTATGAACCCATTTCCTTGGAGGTGGTAAAGTAAGTAGTTACGTATATGGTTACTAATATGGGAAAAGTAATGCGTTTAAAAATAGATTTTCATAAAAAAATTTTATTAAATAAAAGATATTACAAATACCCTCACCAAAAAAATTCTGTAATGGCAACAGAAAATTTTGCTGTTATTACGGGAAATTTTGCTAACTTGAGCCCAGCGGTATTTTCTAATCTTAGCAACACATGTCTGCTGACGTGTAGTACAATGAAATTAGTTGAAAAATTAGTAGCCGCTACTAAATTTTAGTAAACTTTTTGTAAAGCGGAATTTAAAACCGGTTTGCCAATATCAGCAAAAAAAGTTTACTAAATATTGTGAGTATTTCGAGCGCCCCGGTAGGCTAGTTGGTAGCGTGCTAGCTTATCAGTGCGGGGGTCGTGGGTTCAATTCCCACCAGAGGCTCTGGTCTGTTCTCGCTACAACGAGCCGAAAGCCTTCGTTGCTAGTGCTCGGTTAGGGTATAAACATATAATTTGTAATTATATGATTAATAAATAAAATAAATTAATTGTGAGTATTAGTACAAAATTTTAAATTTATTTTTTTTTCGAGCATCAATTTTTTTATTTTATTTATTTTTTCAAAAAATATTTTAGACAAAATAAAAAAAAAATCAAAGGCTTAAAAATTTTAAAAACAAACAAATTTATTATTTTGTTATAATTTCTTTTTGAAAAATATTTTACCCAATCTTTTTACTTTTAAGGTAAAATTTTAATTGTTTTTAGGGCTGATTTTTAAAACCAAAAAAACTTTTTAATGCTCTTTTAAGTGGATGTCCTATTTTTAGACATGAGTCGGTAACTCACTTCGGATCCCTTTTTTTAGTCTATGTAACATTTTAAGGCAATTTAAGTTTTCAGGTGTAAGTTTTAATTAGAAATAACATTTCCTACAATATCCACTTTTTTAAAATTAGTAATTTTTTTTGCTAATTTTAGAAAATCGGCTTTTAAAAATATGTAAAATGATTTCTAAAAATAGCAACAAAAATTTGTAAATATTCTGTAAAAACTCTGTAATTTGTTAAATGTAAATAGCAAAAAGATTTGCTAAATAATATTTTTTTTTACTAAAAATCAGTAAAAAATAGTAAAGTGGAATTGAAAACCGTTTACAAATTTTTCTACTTACTTTTTTTCTGAGTGTATTATAAATGTTATTTTATAAAACGTGATCATGATGGTAATCTGATCTGAGAACTCTGGTTGCCAGCCAAGAACTCTACCCACTGACCTGTCAACACATATAATATTTAATTGCTTTAAACATAAATAAATTTTGATTCGTGATGTTCGTGTACAAAAAAACACAAAGTAGTTTATCTAAAAATAGATTTTCAAAAATACGTTACCAATAATCGTTAACTCATTACTTAATGATTGCAAATAATGCAAAAGGTAACAAATTATCACGACAAGGTAATTAATGATTAACATATATTGCAGCCATTACCAAAGTTTTGCTGGGAAATTTTAAAACTCCAAAAATCATGATTATAAAGTTTACGTGATATATGACCTTTAGAATAATAAAGAGCTGCACCTTGACACTGAATTTAGTTCATTTAAAGACAAAATTTACACGTTTGAATGCATCATTAAATTATTTTAAAGAATTTTGTTTTAAATTATTAAAATTCTACAAATGAATGCAACTAAATGGAGAATTGAATTTTGTATACATACATCCTGCATGTCACATCATTTAAATGTTTGTTATATTTTTGGTGGGGGGAAATACTTTCACATTATAATTTTTTGTTGTTGGAATTTTTAAGGTTATGACTACAATGTCATTGCATTTATTAAATCCTTAAAGGTTACAAATATTGGTGTCTGTGAAAAAAGGGAAAGCACGTGTCATAACATAAATTATCCGGATATGGATGTAGTACGTTTGGGGACACGTGATTAAGCATACATTTTTTGTAATTTCTAATCAACTAAAATTTTTTTAGTGGTATTTTTGTGAAATATTCCAATTAATAATGAAATGACATTTGTGGAATTTTCAATCCAGAGAACTGCAGTATGTATGTTATGTACTAGGAACTACTAATGTAAGTAAATAGTATAATTAGTTTTCTGATTAGTTTTCTAATTTCAAATGAATTTACAAGTGTGGCCCAACATGAACGTGTGTTTGTGAATGAGGTTTTCTTTTACCACCCAAATTACTTACATTTTGTATTTCTGAATTTTCCAATTCCATTGAATTCGATTTATATGGGAAGTACATGTGAATACATAGGTATGATATTTAACTTTCACGCACTTATACGCACAATGTGTTAATGCATGCAAAAAGAACGTTGAAAGAATAAATTCAACTAATAGCTTAATTTTCACAATCAGTCCTGTGTAATCACTAGGTTTAAAAGTTCATGCTCACATATTTTGTCTCAGTGTTTTTCTCTAATAAAAAATAATTTTTTTTGCTAGGTTTTTTTAAAAAAGTGATATTTTTCCAACTTGTTTACTGTTGCTTTAAATACATTGAATGTTGCTTTTTTGTCTTCTCTAGTTATTACTAATGATAACTCCTTGCAATGATAGCTCATTACATTCCACATTATTTTAAAATATATTATATTGTGTTGTCAATAAGAGCTACAAAAATAGGTTACACATTGCATTACTTTAAGTCATAAAATAATGATACATATGCATCAATTTAAAGAAATTATATTCCATTCAAAAGCCGGTCTACTTACTGTTCATTTAAATCAAATGGTTTTTGTTATTTAATTTTAACTGACACATCAGTTAAGATAAACAAATGACTAACTAAGTTTAAAATAAATGTTAAAATTATGCCTACTCATTCCATAAAAAATAGCTGATTTATTCATTTATATAAAATGTATGTAAATTTGTTGAATGCACACAGTCTATAGATACATTTTTTGTGTATGACCATATTTGTGTGTGTGTTTATGAAGTTCTTATAATTTGAATTGAATAAAAAACAAATTGGAATTTTTTGTATATTTAAACAAAATTTAAAATTTTAACTATTGTAACGGAAACAAAACACGGATTTCCGTTTTGTGGCAATTTTTTTTATTAAATTTCAAACAAATGAAAAAAATAAATGCAACTGAAAAAATCGGCAAATGACAGTAAATCATATTGAACAATGTATACAAAAATTAAAATAAATATTTTTTTTGAAAAATAATTGTACACCCAGAGAAAAGATTGATTGCAATTCGATTTAAACCATTACATTTATTTGAAAGGATTTAATTTTATTTGAAATAACCTAAAATCCATTAATACAGCAAAAATCTTGTATTGGTAATTGAAAGAAGGAAAAAGAAAATAAAAATCAATCCTATTATTCAATTATTGGCATTTCCAATTATCTTTAAACATAAAATTCACTTAGTATTTGTGTGCGGTAGAAGCAGCCATTTATTTGATGAATATATTAGAAAATTGGTACAATCTATTAACTTTATTAAAAAATTGTCGATATTCAAAAGTGGTAACTACAAGTACGGTTGTTCTGATCAAATATATCATTTAATAAGGGTTTCGGTAGATGCAACCGAATTGTGGATTGTATTGATAATAGACGTTACTAATGCTTGGTATTGATAAACAAATTTTATACTACGAGTATATTTGTTTTCCCAACAAATTGTTTAAATTCAAAATTAGCCAGCAAAATTTATAAGTGTTTGTGGTGCAGTGGGAAGAGAGGTGGCCTCAGAACTCCGAATTTCCGAGTTCAAATCCCGGAAAAGACAAACATTTAAAATGTAATTTTTAAATTTATATAAAATTATCAAATGTTTAAATGGCAAATATATCAAAGAAACTTAAAATTAGTTGTGGTGCAGTAAGGAAGAGTGTGAACTATGAATCTGATTTCCCAGGTTCGATACCGGAAAAATCTAAAAATAAAATTTTTCTTAAAAATAAATTTTGTGGAACTTAAAAATATTTCTGTGGAATATAAATATTAAATTGGAAAACTGAATACTGGCTTTGAAAACTAAAAATATAATTTAATATGAAGACAGTTGTCGTTCATTTATTTTAAACTGACTTTTTATTAAACTACAAACAAAATATTCTGGGTGTATTTTTGGAAATTTATTATCAGGTACATTTTTTTTGTTTTTTTTATTGTCTTCAGAAAATTAAATTCCTCAAGAGAATTAAAGTAAAAAGTTAATTCCTTAGGGATTTAAGCGAAAAAGTTAATTCCTTCAGGGAATGTAAAATCCTAATGCATTCAAGAGGAATTCATTCCTTATGGAATTAATTCACTCTGTATATAAGTGCAGTTTCATGTATTTTGCTTGATTCAAAAAATTGTATCAAATTTTTGCTTAAAAATTGTATCAAAATTTGCCTACTTTTTGTTTATTTATAACGAACTTGCAATATCTGTGTATTTACATAAACAAAGCAAATTAACGATTTTTGGCTAGGCTGATATATATATTTCTATACGGCAAACATCTCTTCAAAAACCGAGATTTTGTGAAAAGCTAGCTACAACAATTTTTGTTTAAAAAATTGTGGTCCACTAATAATTTATTTAAGATAAAAATTTTTAAAAAAACAAAATTCAATGTATTTAGAGAAAGAAATATTGACAAAAAAGCAAAAAGCAAGCAAAAGTAAAAAACTGGGAAAAACACTTAAAAAAAACTACCAGAAACCAATACAAACATAACTTTTACAAACTTAAATTGCCTTAAAATGTTACATAGATTAAAAAAAGGGATCGGAAGTGAATATACCGACTCATGTCTGAAAATAAGACATCCGCTTAAAGTGGCACTGAAAAGTCTTTTTTAGTTCTTAAAATCAGCCCTAAAACCAATTAAAATTTGACCTGAAAAGTAAAATAAACCTGACTAAAATATTTTTCAAAACAAAAAATACCAAGTTAAAACAAAATGATTAATTCGTTAATGGTTTGACAATTTTTAAGCCTTTGATTTTTTTTTAATTTTGTATAAAATATTTTTTGAAAAAATAAATAAAATAAAAAAATTTTGATGCTCGATAAACAAAAATAAATTTAAAATTTTTTACTAGATTTTAAATTCCACTTTACAAAAAGTATACTAAAATTTAGTAGCGACTACTAACTTTTCTACTAATTTTTCCACTAATTTCATTGCTGCTAAGATTAGCAAAAAATACCGCAGGGCTCAAATTAACAAAATTTCCCGTAATAACAGCAAAATTTTCAGTTGGCATTACAGACTTTTTTTGGTGAGTGTAGGGACCTCTTTTTAAAATCAATAAAATCCAAAATTTAAAAATATAATAACATGATCAAAAATATTGATTTTTAAGGGATTTCGACCATTTACAATCCGTAACAGCCTAATGTGAGCTATTTAGTTATATTCCTGCCAAATTTCAGTTCTTTAAATCTATTCGCCAAGGCTGTTTTGGGTTTAAAATAGCCAGAAGCAGAGAAAATCGGACAGATAGATAGACTGACATTCTTAAATATTTCAAAAATTTATATAATTTATGGGTCTCCCATTTAGTATATCGATAGTTTAGAAATATGCGGTTTACATTGATAAACTCCCACTTTACTTGAAAATTGGATATTCCGTACCAAATTGTTAAGAGTTATCAGCAAAGTGTTCAGCTACGATTTCACTGAAAGTGCTTTGGAGAACTACAAAGAGTTCTCTTACAACATATCGAGTAATATTTTAGGCATCTTTTAATATACCCTACCTATGCTATAGGACACTTGTGAGCAGAAGTAACTGTTGAATAATATGATCCACAAAAATTTAGTTGCTGCGGCTACTATTTGCTACGAATATGCTTGATAACGCGAACATGTTTTCTTGCTGTAGGCATGCATATCTTAGAGAATATATGAACTCCACTATTTTATGATTATATAAAGAATGTACGATTTTAAGTCCTGCATTAGTTTATAACTACCTACATATTGACTAATGATTTTCATTCAATTTTGGCTAATCATTGAAAACTTTAATACAATTTACAACAATTGTACTCATACTTACAACCCTCGCATTAACTATTTGTACAATTACATGTTTAAAACATGCCGAGTTGTTTAATTTTCTACTTTTATTTATACTCACACACATATACGTATTGCATGCATACTCGTGCACACATAGTAATATGAAATCGAATAAAAGGTTCTCCCTTTTTTTGCTATAAAGTTCCACGCACAAACAAATTAAATGGTTATCATTCTTTGGGCCCGAGTAAGTGTGTGTTAGTGTGTATGTGTTAGTATATAATTTGCTTAAGTGGTTTTATTATTTCACTTCAGTTTAGTGCTGCCAATTTCGGAGATTTAATTCATATATAAAACATATGTTTTTAGTTTCAAGGCGCCACGTTGTTTAGTGCATTTTTATAAATTTGGAACCATCAAAAATAAACGATCTCAGTGAATTTGTAAACATAGAAAAATGATCGCATGGAAAATCTGAAATATGGCTCACTCTAAATCCGTATATGACTCGATCTTAAATGGATCTAGAGCAGTGATCAGCACTCAGGGGCCGAACACAATCGAATGTCAACAAATATCACAGCTAAGAGCACAAAAAATACAATTATTTCATTCAGTAGCACGCTAACTTTCAACAGAGCAAGTATCAGAGAACTGCAAAATCAACTTTGTTCTTTAATCATACACAAAAATTCTTGTTCACATTTGATAATTCAACAAAATTCACTGTAAAATAAAATCAGCATCATGTTACTGAACGCGTAATTCGGATCAGTTTGAATCATATGTCGATTATGTTTACTGCAAATTTAATCACTCAACAAAAAGTCAGCGTTGAATAAATCAGAAAAAACAACAAACAACGCGTATGAGTGTATTCATAATTAAAACAAAATAGAAACCCATTTCATAAATGATATTGTTTACATTAGGGTCGGACTTAAATCCGCTTTTTTAGAATTCTTATTAGTAATAAAAATATTCTTCTCTCTCAGGCTTGCCTAATCCGGAAAAATTGATTGGAAAATTAGGCAATATTTAATTTTAACCGGATTGGGTGAGCCTGAGATGTCGACCTAGATTAAAAAAAAAAATTTCACAGAGAAAAATATTTTTGGTATTCCTAATAAAAATTCTAAAAAACGTATTTTAGACCCACCCTAATATACATATAACATTTATGAAATGTGTTTCTACAAAACCACCCCCTTTTTATAGATAAGAAACTATTTTGTTTTAATTATGATTACACTCATACACGTTGTTTGTTGTTTTCTCTGATTTATTTTACATCAAAATAATGAGTGTTGGCTCGAATGAACAGAATAAAATCAATTGTTTAACAACGACGTTTAATTGAATTAAAATCAGCGTATGAACGTTTTGCAATCAGCAAATGCAGTTCTCTGACAAGTATATGCCGCTTTGTTGAAGAAATAAAGTACACTCTAAAAATTTTTTTTTATTATATGTTTTTTTTTGTTGTAGGTATTTATTTTGTTTTTCGTTTACATTTTAAATTAAAAATGTGAAACGTTTGAGTGGTAAGATTCTTATTTTTTTTATATATTAAATGAGGCAGAGTGCCTTGTATGCAATCAAAAAATTATTATTATCATTATTATGAATTATTTTTATAATAGAGAAAACAAAAACATGAACTATTTTAATTCAATGAATACGGATATTCTCTAATCAATTAATTCATTTATTTATTTATTCATTCATTTATTTAGAAAAGTAAAATTATTTCTTACCGTGTAAAACACCAATACATTCATATTCTCTCTTTCTGCCGACCACTGATCTAGAGGGAGCCACATTTCATGGATCATGAAACAAAATTTATTTTTGAGATACTGAGGAAATTTCCTTTCATACTTATGTGTTACTACGCGTATCGGAAGATAATAAAACATTTTATTTTTTAATCTAGAGGGGATTAAATTTTTTTGTTAGAGCAATGCCCGATAAAGTGCAATTTGTGAGTGCAAAAAAGTTAACAATTTTTTTCAATTTTTTCATATATATATATATATATTTTTTTTTTGAATTTAAGAAAAAGCAATCGAAAACATTTTGGAAAAAATTTTCTAACTACAAAAGGTAATTAGTTATACACTTAAAATAGTTTAAAACTTAAAAAAATAACAGAAATGATATATTTCATTTAAAAACCGGTCTACTTAATTTCCATTTAAACCAAGTGGCTTTGTTATTTATTTTTAAATGTTGTTTAAACAACTGAAACAAATAATATCATCAGTAAAAGTAAATATTAAAATTTTAACAAAAAATCCTTAAAAAATATATAATTTTATCATTTATTTGAAATTGTTTCCGTTTTTGTATTTTTTTAATCTACAAAATGTATGTATGCATGGCTATATATACACACTTTTTGTGTAAATGTGGTTGTGTATGTATGTGTGTTTATGAAGATCTTATAATTTGAATTGAAATAATTTTGTAAAAAAAATTTTAATTTGAAATAACAGTAACGGACACAAATAAACCACATATTTTCGTTTTGGTTTTGCTGGTAAATTTTTATTAAATTTCAAACAAATGAAAATAATAAATGAAACTGGAAAAAAATCGGTAAATGATAGTAAATTATTTCGAACAAATGTATAAAAAAGTTAATATAGACATTTCTTTTTTTCTTTTAAATGGAACGGAAAAACTTTTTTTATTAAACTACTTTCTAGTGTATGTATCCAAAAACAGCGCTGTTTGACAAAAATATCAAAATGCAACAACTCGGAGAGTCCTTGACCGATCCCGCTAAAATTTTGAGTCATAACTACTACCCAATAGAACTCAACTTAGTGCAAGTTTTCCAAGACATCGGTTTTAAAAGTTCATACATTTGAGATGAAATCCACCAAATGTTAAAATTACAAAATAAAGTAGTTTGTTTTTATACTTTTAAGATTTTTTTTTAAAGATTTTTAGTCTACAAGTAAAATTTTTGTTAAGCCCAACAAAATCTTGTTATAGATTTGGACCTGGTAAAGCGTATCCTTTATCCTTTATTTTACTTTGAACCCTAAAGTAATACAAATATTGTAATATGTCACGCCTTATTTTTAAGTTAAGATATAATGAGTTACCAATTCCAATATATATCGCAAATTATTTAATTATTTAACAATACAATAATGTGTTGGTGATATTGTGTTCAGTAATAACTGATTAAGAGAGATACAAATAATGAGCTTTTGGTATTATATTGTATAACTACTTAAAATGAGGAAGTATGATTTTATACAAAGTTTTAGTCTCAATTTATTGTACATATTTTATTATTTAAATGCGATGGATTTATGTGTTAACAGTGCAAAAAAAATATATTTTTTTTTAATTACTCTTACCCAATTTTTATAAACATTTAATTGAAACTTTTATATGTTCATGCTCTGAATTTACATGACTTATTTTACTCATAACAAGTAGGTACTTATTTTAGCCCTTATTGGTAAGCAGTAACTACAATACTTATTTCAGTACTCTCTTGGCAAGAATTTATTTATGTCTATACTCTTAACCTTTGGTAACAATTTACCTCCTTATTATTTGAACAGAGTGTAAGTAGTTACATTTTTTGCTTCCATTTCCCATTACCTGGTAATAGAAAGTTTTGCTGGGCATGGTTTCTATTTTTTATTTATTAATTCTTCATTTACATAAACGAGTCATTAGGGCCTTATGTGATTAATTGAAGCTACTATCTAAATAACAAACTTCTTAGACTGTATATCATTGCTTCTGGTTTGTTGTTGTGTAATTTAAACTAAAGTGCTTTTTTCTATAATTTGCTGTAAGTACAAATCAACAAAATTTGAATGCATTACTTTTTGAAATAAAGGAATTACCTTAAATAAACGTGTTATTTTTGACATTACAATACATACAAATAGGAGTCTTTGGGATCAGAAAAACACAATTCGGGATTCCTGACAAAACGATAATTAGGAATAAAGCATAGTAAATTGTTTTTTTCGTGAAAAATATTTCGCTCCAAATTTAATGACTTTATACCGTTATTCAAATTGCAAAAATTAATATTTTTATATTTTATACAATAAGAAAGACACAATCACAATACACCCAAAAAGTCACTTTTTTACAAGAAATACAATAGTTTTCAAGTGGAAAACATTATAGTTTAGAACCATTTTGTTTATGATTTTTATACCCTTCACCATATATGGTGAGGGTATATATCAGTTTGTCATTCCGTATGTCACATGTCGAAATATAGGTCTAAGACCCCATAAGTGATCCTTATGCACTTTGTCGATTTAGTGATGTCCATCTGTCTGTCTGTTGAAATGACGATCACGGCGCGAAGATGCAAGCGGGGGTGCTTATTTTTACCTAAATTAATGTACATCCTCCCGAGCAGTTGGGTATTGAAAATGAGCAAAATCGGTAAAGTGGTTAAAATGGTAGCTCTAAATTTGCCATACAAATTGGTGTACAATTTCAATACAATTTCATAGTATCAAGTAAAATATTTACTAATATTTTTTACCAGTCGCTTAGAAGTGAATAATATTTTATATTCACCTGAAATTTTTTCACCCCAAATTTTACTACATTTTTTTACCACAAAAATTTTTTTTACCTCAAAAAATTGTTTTCACCTCCATAATTTTACTTTTAAATTTTTTACATTATTTGTATCAAAAATAGTAGAAAATATGTTTTTAGTAGTTTGAGTGAGGCACAGCCGAATTTAAGCCTTTTCTACTTGTTTTCTCATGAAACCCCTACAATTTACAGTGATTAAGATCAACAAAAAAAGCTGGCAACACTGCTTCAATTATTCACACACACCCATAATATTTATCCATTTGCCAAGTTCAGCATCACGTTTGCGATTCATATTAGTTTGATTTCCTAATTTTTTGTGTCTCATTCCATACAAAAATATTTCAATATAGTTGTTTGCCGTAGTCATTCATAGACGCTCTATTTACATTTTTTTCTAAGGATTGTGCTTTGCTTATTGTCGTCCTTTGACTTTGACATAATGATTTGAGAGGATTATAGCGCTACTAAATCCTCTTAAATAAATGTTGGTACATCTGTTAGTATACACTTATACGAGTTTTAATACCAACATGCTCAAACATACACTTATAAAAATAAATCTGTATAAACAACAGAAAAACGGTAACAAATATAAGTTAAAAAATGTCCTGCAGAATAACTGATGAAACCAGCAGAATCTGTTTGCTGAACACCAGTAAAATTGAAAAGCAAAATTTAAACTGTCAAAACAAAATGTATTATTAGATTACATTTATGTTAATTGGAAATGAGAATTTATCCTGCTGAAATTAGTAAAAAAATTTTGCTGAAAACGAAAAAAAACATAATATTTACAAATTTGTGATTAAATTTCACAAAATTTTAGGTAAAATTAAATAACAATCTTTACTGCTAAAATCAGCAAAAATATTTGTTAAGTGTTAATAGACTTAGAGCCAGTTTTATAGTGAACACTTAAGGATATACAATTTTTAAATAAATTTGTGCATTACTTACGATAAAGATACTAATTCTGAGACCGATCAATTGAAGAAATTGTTTAAAAAATTCTCTTAAGTGGTCTAAATATAACACCAAAAATTAATAAAAATAGCTCAAGTACTTAGTTAATTTTTGAGATATTGTAACTTTAAAACGGCAGATTGTTGTTTGCATTGAAAATTAATAAAAAATTAAAAATGTTAAAAATAGAAGAAATGTTTACAGAATTTTTTCTATGAGTGTAAAATTGTATGCAATGAACAATCATTTGAATCAAAAATTACTTTTTTATATCTGACCATAATATGCGACTTAACAAATTAGACTCCCCATAGATTTAACACAAAAACCGTACATTAGATGTTTAGAAATTTTAAGAAATTTTTACTCAATAGCAGTTAATAGTTTTAAGTTGTAATTACTTCAAATAAATCTTATTTCCAGCTACGTGAAAGAAAAAAGACTTTTTAACGAAAAAGGAAAAAACAAATTTACCGATAGCTAAAGTTAGGATTTTAACGGACAGATTATTAGTTTTTCGTTATTATAAGTATACTTCAACCTAAAAGTGACAGATAAGCTAAAGGTAAGTTCACCTTACCTTTAACTTTTAACGTATGGTTTAAGCATTTGAAGTTGCCATATTTCCTGCTCTGTAGTGTAGTTGCCATATCTTTGTTGTTTGGTTTATTTCTGTGTTCGGCGTCGACAATGTAAATTTTTTACAACAAACATTTTTATTTTTACACAATTCGAAGAAATTTTATTTTTCGTTTGTTTTTTTGTTTATTGTTAGTAAATAAATAAATAAAAGTACGTCGTTGCCACTACATATTTTTAAAAACCATTTTAATTTGGTAAAAGTAATCGGTTTTTGTTCTGGTAATGCCATATTTTCAAAAAAATTAATTTTATTTTATGAGGAAGTTGTAATAACCAAAAAAGTTAAAGCTCACTTTATTGCTCATTTAAGCTAAACTTACCCGCACCTTAAAGGCAAGTTATAATAATGGGCCTAAGAGAATTTAAATTAATATGAACAACTGCACAATTTGTGGACTCCACGAGGCACAACCGCTGGTAGGCAAATACGGCCCATTGCGGATGGTAATTTGGCACTAGCGGACATTTGAAATTAGTCTATTATAAATAATGAAAAGTTTGTGGACAGTCCCCAAAGTAACAAAATGTCTTCATAGTAACTTGTGGAACGAAATCCCGTCCCCGCAATATGCGCTATGCACATATATATATATATATATATATACTTGTGGAACGAAATCCCGTCATCCCGCATAGCGCATGTTGCGGGGACGGGTTTTCGTTCCACAAGTTACTATGAAGACATTTTGGTTCTTTGGGGACTGTCCTTAAACTTTTCGTTATTGTAGTGCTTACTCTGAAGACATTTTACTGGACACAGCGCATTTTATAGGGACTTTTTTGGTTGTATATACAGATGTCTTCAAAGTATGGGCAATGAATATATATATATATATATATATATATATATATATATATATATATATATAAAAGTTTAAGGACAGTCCCCAAAGTAACAGAATGTCTTCATAGTAACTTGTGGAACGAAAACCCGTCCCCGCAACATGTGCTGTGCACATATATATATATATATATATATATATATATATATATATATATTCATTGTCCATACTTTGAAGACATCTGTATATACAGCCAAAAAAGTCCCTATAATATTCGCTGTATCCAGTAAAATGTCTTCAGTGTAAACAGTAGAATAACGAAAAGTTTAAGGACAGTCCCCAAAGTAACAAAATGTCTTCATAGTAACTTGTGGAACGAAAACCCGTCCCCGCAACATGCGCTATGCACATATATATATATATATATATATATATATTCATATATTCATTGCCCATACTTTGAAGACATCTGTATATACAGCAAAAAAAGTCCCTATAAAATGCGCTGTATCCAGTAAAATGTCTTCAGTGTAAACAGTAGAATAACGAAAAGTTTAAGGACAGTCCCGAAAGTAACAAAATGTCTTCATAGTAACTTGTGGAACGGAAAACCGTCCCCGCAACATGCACCGTGCACATATATATATATATATATATATATATATATATATATATATATATATATGCACGGTGCATGTTGCGGGGACTGTTTTTCGTTCCACAAGTTACTATGAAGACATTTTGTTACTTTCGAGACTGTCCTTAAACTTTTCGTTATTCTACTGTTTACACTGAAGACATTTTACTGGATACAGCGCATATTATAGGGACTTTTTTGGCTGTATATACAGATGTCTTCAAAGTATGGGCAATGAATATATATATATATATATATATATATATATATATATATATATATATATATATATGTGCACAGATCATGTTGCGGGGACGGGTTTTCGTTCCACAAGTTACTCTGAAGACATTTTAGTACTTTGGGGACAGTCCTCAAACTTTTAATTATTCTACTGTTTACACTGAAGACATTTTACTGGATACGGCGCATATTATAGGGACTTTTTTGGCTGTATATACAGATGTCTTCAAAGTATGGGCAATGAATATATATATATATATATATATATATATATATATGCATTTCTCATACTTTGAAGACATCTGTATATACAGGCAAAAAAGTCCCTATAATATGAGCTGTATTCAGTAAAATGTCTTTAGTTTATACAGTAGATTAATAAAAAGTTTGAGGACGGTCTCCAAAGTAACAAAATGTCTTCATAGTAACTTGTGGAACGAAAAACCGTCCCCGCAACATGCGCTGTGCATATATATATATATTCATTATGCATACTTTGAAGACATCTGTATATACAGCCAAAAAAGTCCCTATAATATGCGCTGTATCCAGTAAAATGTCTTCAGTGTATACAGTAGATTAATGTAAAGTTTGAGGTCAGTCTCCAAAGAATCAAAATGTCTTCATAGTAACCTGTGAAACGAAAAACCGTCCCCGCAACATGCGCTGTGCACATATATATATATATATACTTTGTTACTTTGGGGACTGTCCTTAAACTTTTCGTTATTCTACTGTTTACACTGAAGACATTTAACTCGATACAGCGGATATTATAGGGACTTTTTTGGCTGTATATATAGATGTCTTCAAAGTATGGGCAATGAATATATATATATATATATATATATATATATATATATATATATATATATATATATATATATATATATATGTGCACAGCGCATGTTGTGGGGACGGGATTTCGTTCCACAAGTTACTATGAAGACATTTTGTTACTTTGGGGGCTGTCCTTAAACTTTTCGTTATTCTAGTGTTTACTTTGAAGACATTTTACTGGACACAGCGCATTTTATAGGGACATTTTTGGCTGTATATACAGATGTCTTCAAAGTATGAGTAATGCATATATATATATATATATATATATATATATATATATATATATGCATTGCCCACTTTGAAGACATTTGTATATACAGCCAAAAAAAAGTCCCTATAAAATGCGCTGTGTCCAGTAAAATGTCTTCAGAGTAAACACTAGAATAACGAAAAGTTTAAGGACAGTCCCCAAAGTAACAAAATGTCTTCATAGTAACTTGTGGAACGAAAACCCGTCCCCACAACATGTGCTGTGCATATATATATATATTTTTGCATTGCGCATACTTTGAAGACATTTGTATATACAGCCAAAAAAGTCCCTATAAAATGCTCTGTATCCAGTAAAATGTCTTAAGTGTATACAGTAGAATAAAGAAAAGTTTGAAGACAGTCCCCAAAGAAACAAAATGTCTTCATAGTAACTTGTGGAACGAAAAGCCTATACCTCAGATTTCAAAGGTGAATTATAATGTCTAAATATTGATATTATATTGTATATAGATCTTCTCAACCAAACATACACTAAGTCGGCTTTCAAATATATTTTCATTTTAGCTTTTTTTTTAGACATACAACATACACTAGATCGCTATTTATGTATATTTTTACTGTTGCACCGTATTACGATTTGGATTGGTAATGCGTTAATCGCTTACTGTCATACAGTAGAGAAGTTCTAAAACAGCAAAGATAATTATGTAAAAGTTTCTAGTTTGAGAACTTGGTAGTCCAAGGAAAATATATCTTATTGAATGCTTTTGTATTATATTGATTATAATTTGAAAAATTATTTTTGTATTGTTAGAAATCAACTAATCAGCAATTTTTTTGGTATTGATTTCGAACCAAAGAAGCAAAAAGTTGAAATTAATAGAAATAGAGATTTTAGGTAAGTTTTACAAACAAAAAATGAAAATCTTGTTAGTATAAAAACTAAATATTATTCCCCCCCCCCCTCCAAAAAAAAGCAATGGCTGGATCCGCCACTGCTTGATTCCATATAATATATTATTTGATCTTATCTGATACAATTTGATCTCCTATTTTTTTATGATAAATTTGGATCTTACTTAATCCCCAAATATATTGCTGTATTTAATTTAATCTGCCATTTTTAAAATTAAATAAGATCAAATTAGAGCCCCTTTAATATGTTATGTCTACTTTGTGTGTTTTTTAGCTTTATTAAAATATTACAAAGGTACATCCACGTATAAGTTATGCTATTTTTTTGTGGCAAAAATATGGTTTTGTCTACGTCAGAGAACCCCAAAACACAGCACATTTGCGAATGCTCTCACACAAATGAAAAGAGCATGAGAAGATAATTTGAATTTTTATTAACTAAAAACATTTAGTCTCAATTGAGCTTTCATGTACGCAGGTTAAGTAGTCACTTGCTGCTTTTATTCAGGGTTGCAATTTTTATCTTATATTATTTTTATGACCAGGTTGTGTAGTCGCTTGTACTAGACAACACTGAAAATGTTAAATGTAGAATGGGATTATGCCTTTTTTTTTTGCCGAAAATTACTTCGGTAAAGCTGAGTGCTTATTATGCCAACACATTTATTTATTTTTTTGTTTTAAAACTTGTCCTTTTTATAATCATGAATTATATATACTCATATATTAAAAGCTTCTGTTTGAATTCTTTTGAAAACTAGTTTAGTTTTAGCGTTTTCTATTTTTTTAAAACTTAAAATATCATATCTGAAATTAATTTATTTTATACGATTTGAAATACATCAATACATCGGAGAAATTTACTCTGATTTGGTTTACAGAACAGTTTTTTTTTTTGTTTATTTTCGTAATAATAAAATTTTATAGAGAACTTTCCAAGCTTTCATTAAATGTTTATTTTACATTTACTGTTTAAGTACAAAAAAAATGGGGATTTGTGTAGATTTTTTCGAATTTGTTCGGGGACAGCGACAAATATGTCTTGGCAGCCCTGGTAAAGTGAGAAAAAAATAAATTACGCTCAAAAAAAAAAAAAACAACCAACACAAACATAAATGTGAATGTATGTGTGTGGGGATCACTGCTTTAGAACCCACCATAAAAAATAAATAAAATAAGTCTTCGTGCAAACTTTATATAAATTTAACACACTTTGGCAACTTTATTGTGAGCCACGCCTTCCCTTTATTAGATCAGCCTTATTTTTCGCGAAATGTATTTTTTCACTACACGCTATGCCAAAAAAATGTACTTTTTCATTTTTCGGGGGTAAAGTCAGGTACCTTAATTGCTAATTAGAGTATCCCTCACTTGTCCTAAAACGGAAATTTAGAGTGGCCTTTAAAACTTGGATTTTTTAACTTTTAATGAATTTAACGCATTACTTATGTCAACAGCTACAAAATCAATGTTTTTATTTGTTGGATAGTAAGTTTGGATAGCAATCTTCGATTTTCCGATATTTTTGCAATAATACACTGAGAAAAAAATGGCAACAACAAAACTTGGAAGTTAGAAAATACTACTGCTAACATTAAACGCGGCTCAAATTGGTCTGAATATTATGTCTTGCTATTTAACACAGTTGGTAATGACTTCAAAATCTAAAATTCTGCGGTGGTACGTGACGATCGCATTTTTCGTTTACAAGAAAATTTGGAAAATGTTCAAAAAAAAAAGCGAAAAAATTTGAGAAAATTCGTTCTTTTCACCTACATTTACATATAACTTTTGAATGTAATCTTCAAGCACCACTGCAGAATTTTAGATATTATAGTCATCAACAACTGTGTTGATGAGGGAGTGGAGGCAAATGAAAGGGGTAATTACGAATATTATTCTGTCCATATAACCCAAGGACTTACCTTCCACAGGGGACCCACAAATCGATTTCCGAGATTTGTTAAGGCCAAAGGCCCTACCTATTAAAAGTGGTGTCATTTCTGGACCCAGGGTCAATCGATAGGTCAACCAGAGCCGAAACTTTCCCTAGAACATTCCAAGGAGATACCTCCAGGGAGTACCCCCAAAAAAAGTAGTGGAAGATATTGGGGACCTAAACGTTCCCTTGGGGGGGGGGGGTAATGTACCCTATTTATTACCCGATCAGGGCGGGAGTGGGCGCTACTTACGACGACTATTCCGTCCATAGCACCCAAGGACGTACCTCCCATAAGAGACCCGAAAATCGATTTCCGAGATTAGGCGCACTCAAAGAGTTTTCTTAGGAAAAGTGGGGTAATTTGAGCAACTAGCCGGGAGTTATAGGGGTCAATCAACAGATCTACCGGAGACGAAACTTTCCCTTATATAATAACTAAAATTTTATTCGCAAAACTAAAAGTGTAAGTACGTACAAAACTTTAATGATGAATTTAAGTTACATACAAAAATATTTTAATATAAATTTGAAACTATTTCATTATCTTATAGCTCTTTTCTTTCCCATTCGGTTATTTTTCAACCAATTTTCAACATCTTTTTTTTTTGTTGGAAAGGTATTCAAATAACCTTTCTAATTGCTGAATAAAGTTAGTACAAATTATTGCCGCTGGATGGCGAAAAATTAATTTTTATTGAAAAATGCATCAAAACACCCTGTATTTGCAAATATTATGAGTTCATATGTTCAGCCAAAAAACACGCCAAAATATTTTTTACAAAGGTGTCAAACATCATTTGGCCGAATTCTGGAAACTTAGAGGTCAAAATTTAAATTTTCATCAATAACCTAAAAATAACGGTAATTTTGTAAATAACGGAATTATGAAAAAGTCGCAGAACAAAAGTTGCTGCTGAAGCCCTAAAGAACCATTTTCAACAATAAAAAATTTCTTTTTCGCAAAAAATTCAATTTTCGCATTTAGCTAATTATATTGGAAGAGCATTATATATTTTTGGGATTATGATTGTGCCAACCATAGTCGTACTATTATATAGTTCTTATAATATAATAACAAAATAACCATAACATGATGCCTACAGTTACATTATGTTTAGAAACTATGAAAAAGTTCTTTAAATTTAATAATATGTTTTTCCTTAAGAAATATTCGATATTAAGGACTTTTTCAAGAAAACTTCTATGGACTTAAAAAAAAAAATACTTAAAACAAAAGTTTTTAAATTCAAAGGACTTTTTTTAATAAAAACAACATAGATTCTATGCACTTTTTCTAATAGAAAAGTTATTAGATTCCAAAGACATTTTTAAAATTTTTTTAGATAGTCCTAGAGTCTCAGAATTTTTCTTTTAGAAATATTTTCTAGAAAAAGTGCTTAGAATCTAAGAGTTTTTTAGCATATATATTTATATATATAATGTCAATACCATGTTTTATTTGATTTATAATTATACATTGATTATTGTCAGCATTTTATAGTTTCATAATTATCATACGAATTTTTTCATAGTCAGTATTTTTGTTACCACAGTATGGTTACAGCCAATCATGTTATAAAATAGAAAGTGACAATCATGAAATTATAAAATATTTACTATAATAGTGATGGTAGCGATTATTTTAATGGTTAGAACCTATTTATAAACCAATAACACGCAAGCTGAAAAATATGACGAATCCTAGTGTGCCACTGTGTAAATATTCACTACCTAGAGTGGCACACTGTGATATTATGATACTAACAAATTTTCTTGTTAATCGATTAATTGAAACCATATAAATAGTCTGCACTTAACAGAGCCACATGTTCAAGTGTATATAAAAACAAGATTTTATTATTGTTGTGATATTAGATCTAACCAATTTTACCTTTTTTTATTCAACATTTTTTTATGTTTGGAATTAAACCAACAAAACACCGCACAAATTAAAGGAATTTTTTTTCATAAAGCAGAAAAAAAAAATAACAGAACAAAAATGTGCAATACGACACCGGAACAAGTGGTACATCTGGAGTATGTATACAAACGAGAACATACTACAATAAAAACTGTGCTAGCTCCTGCATTAGAGAATGAACTACAGCAGCCGCACTTCATTATGTAATTTATGGAAGGTAAATGCCACTTACACATTATTATTGCTAAAGAGTGTATGTATTAAGGATTTAGTTAAGGATGGGTTGGTTGTAACGTTTTATTGTTACAAGCAATTTATTTCTGAGCTGCGTACATATGAGTGCTGTTATATGCCATTTGCCTTGTTTGCTTACTTCCTTCATACATATAAATATTGGCTGAGGATAATGAAGACTATGATGGTTTGTATTGTTTTCTTGTTTCGAGATATTTTTGGATATAAAATAAACCCTTGTCAGAGGGGGTTGTATTAACTAAATAATATGAAGTTGAGGTTAAAGCGCTTTTAAGTTGTGTTGAAAACAAGAAAAACTAAAAAAATTGCAATTGCTATAATAAAGTAGCAAGGATCATGAAAACTGTAAAATTTTTATATGATTAACACATGCACACAGAGAAAAAATATGATTGCAATATAATTACTATATTATGCTTGCTGCATTCGGGTATGGTTGTCACAATCAAGTTCTTGGTTTATAAAGGAGTTCTAGCCATCAATATGATCGTTACCATCATTATTATAGTAAATATTTTATTATTTTATGATTGCCAGTTTCTATTTCATATCATGATTGGATGTAACCATACTGTGGTAACAAAACTACCCATCTAAAAATCGAAATATATATGAGCATACATGATCATACATGGGCTTATATATGATGATACATGGGCATACATGGTCATATACGTCCATACATGATCTCATATATGATCATATATCTTCGGATCCGAAATTTGAGGGTATATGGTGATATATGTGCATATATTATCATACATGCTCATATATTATTCATGTATGCTCGTATATGATCATATACATCCATATATCCTCAAATTTCGGATCCGAAGATATATGATCATATATAAGATCATGTATGGTCATATATTGAACAATGTATGTACGTATATGACCATGTATGCCCATGTATGATCATATACAGGCCCATGTATGATCATGTATGCTCATATATATTTCGATTTTTAGATGGGTATGGAAAAAATATGATAATTATGGAAGTAAAAAATGCTGACAACAATCAATGAATACCTAATCAAATAAAACATGACTTTGACATTTACAGCCATAATACTCTCTTGTTTTCATAAAAATAAATTGTATAAGTTCAGTCACCCATGTGGAAATGTTAATAAATAATAATTTTCACCTGGAGGGTTTTATTTTTGAAAATGCTTTATACATATAACATTATAATGCACCCTAATCAATTAATTGTCGAAAACTTTATTCTTAAAAACATTATTTATAAAGTTTTTTAAAAAATATACTTCATTTCTTGTAAAATAATGACTTTCTTGTGAAGAAAGTACTCAGAATACTAATCAAACACATATTTAGAAGAAAAAGTCTGTAGAACCCAAGAGCTGCTTTGTGCCAAAAGGTTTTTTATACCAAATACTAGATTTTTAGAAATTTTTTGGAAGAAACATTTTCAGATTCTATGGACTTTTCAAATTCTCTGATTCTGCAAACTGTATGTTGGACAAAAATGCATATTTTATTAAAAAAAACTTAAATTCGAGGCCTTTCTTAAAATTAAAAATTCTTAGATTCTGAGCACTTTTTCTAGTAAAAATATTCTTAGATTCTAACGACTTTTTTGAAAGAATATTTCTGAGACTCTAAGGACTATCTAAAAAAATCTTAAAAATGTCCTTAAAATGTAATAATTTCGAAACAGTGTATAGAATCCATGTTTTTTTATTAAAAGTCCTTAGAATTTTTTTTTTTCAAATATTTTTCTTTTTAAAAAGCCCATAGAATTAAGGAAGTTTTCTTGAAAAAGTCTGTAATATAAAATATTTTCTTTAGAAAAAACATTTCTAAAATAAATATTCTTAAATTTAAAGAACTTTTTTATAGTTTTGAATCGTAATATAACTGTAGGGAACATGTTAGGGAACAGTTATCATAATACGATAACTGTTTTATGATTCGACTCAGGTTGGCTCAATAATAATTCCAAATATATATGATGCTCTTCTAATATGATTGCCCCATATAAGTTTTTTCTTTGCATGTAGTTGTTCTAGCCGAATTTATTTTTTGTAGCAAAACACACCTTTCAATAAGGTTAACACTTTATTTTTCTGTGTGTACGAAAACATGTTCCTGCAAAAAAAAATCATGTCAACAATATAAGCTTTTACATTGTGTCAGTTTTGTGTTGTCTAAAGCATAACGACTACTTAAAATATTTCTCCTTATATCCTGCATTTTGTTGCGCTTATATTTTTATTGTGTGGCATTTAGCTATACGGATGTTAAAATACTCTGATCTCATTATAGGCAACTTTAAAATGATTTGTTCATTCATTCAGATTCCCCTTTCAAATAAACGTAAGTTTGGCTTCATGCCAAACACTCAAAGCAAATCTTTTCAAAGAATTATTTCAATAAAAATAATTAAATTGTGCTCTAAACATAAATTCAAGTAATTTAAGCCTGACCGAAGAGGCCCCAAAACAAACCCTTGTTAAACAAAAAAATTTGACAAACACTTATGAATTGAACCCGGACGTTCATAAAACACATTGAAATTCCTGTTGTATAAAAATAAGGCAAGGTGCAATATTTTCAAGTAAATACGCGTGCCACATGCCGCAAACAAACATGCTCTCTCAACTACACACAATAAAAACAAATAAGAAATCAGGATTGTAAAGAATATACATACGTAAAATAATAATAATATAAAAAAACATCCGGAAATAGGATAAAAATAATATATCCTTTGTAAGATTGTACACATTACGATTGAACAAGATGAAGAAGAAAAAAAAAGTAGAGTAAAAATACAACTGCTGGAATCTGATATGTAAAAGATGTCATTTAAGATTGGTCCTACAGACTTTATGGAATGAGTAGAGTTGGTGGTAAATAAATGAACTGATAAAGAAAAGAATGTACATATCCGGCATGTGCAAAAATTTCACTTCCACTACACTTATGCATGCTTATGCTAAGTAAGAGGGTAATGATGATGTTGATGATGCTGCTGGTGATGATGATAATGATAGCACATGCTATAAAACAAGATTTGTTTATCAATATTCATTCATAAGTTGTTGGTACTTGCACTCAAGTTTTTATCGCGATCTAAGTTTTTTATAAAGTAAAAAGGATTATGTACACTAGACTGTACCACCTTAAAGCAAAAAAAAAAAAATATTGCTCCGTAAACCTTAGAAAATAAAGTATTTTTGCAAGCAAATTTCGATTTTTTTGCCTTTTTAAATTTTTCATTATATCTGCGGCATTAACAGTCGAATCTTAAAGAAGGATATATCAATGTTTTTATCTCGAGGAGACTAAGACTTTTACCCTAAAGGCAATTGAACTCAAGTACTCCGACGAAAAAATTTAAAAAAGCGGCCCCTACGTGCGAATAAAAATTGTTCTAGTAGAATTATCGGAATTCTTCCTTAGAAAAAGTTAATTTTCTTTTATTAGGGCCATACATAAGGGTGGTAGAAACAAGGACCCTATAAACCAGGATGAACTAACTACCAAATTTTTAGCCACCCATGATACCAAATGGTCGGACTACAAAAAAATTCTTAGCCGAGACCACGAAATTCTTAGCCGATTTACAGAAACATTTAGCAGCTAGCAAAGGTTGTAGCGCAAGTACGGTGATTGTGATGTGAATGTATACATGTTTGAATTGGTACAACCCTTGCTAGAGGCTAAGTAAATCGGCTAAGAATTTCGTGGTCTCGGCTAACAATTTTTTTGTAGTCGCACCATTTGACATCATGGCATCATGAGTGGCTAAAAATTTGGTAGTTTGTTCATCCTGGTTCAAAGGGTCCTTGGTAGAAATTGAGATATGGTGGGTAAATACTAGAACGGAATGCTTAAGGTCAATGACCTTTAGAGCAAATCATTGACTCCCTCGAGACAAATTGTCGACCTATCACACCTTAAGATCGACTGTAAATGTCGAAGATATAACGAAAAAAATTAAAAAGGCGACTCCTATGGTTAGCAAAAAAAATGTGAAAACTATGATTTTTATAAATCCCCTACGGATACTTCTTCAAACTGTCACTGCACTTACAGAATTATCTGCATCATATTAATTAATTTTGTCATTCAATTAATAAAGTTTTGCTGGCCATTTTTCATTAAATTAATGCAGTTAAATGAATAATTTTAATTCGATTTTTAGATCATATAATCATATTATTTCTAAATTATTCAAAAATTATAAGGAATGAAATTGAAGATATTCGATAAGGGCCTGCTGCATAAAATACGTGTATTTTCGGGTTTCGCTACAAAAGCATCCTCAATATCCAGGCTCCTTTTGTGTTAATGATTAATTACTGTCTCTTAACATTGAGTGTTGTAAAAAAATTAGAAAACCCTAAACAACACACAATTAGACTACAACGAAATTTAATAATTCCATATTTATTCTGTTAAATTGTATGAAAAATTGCACTTTATTAAAAATTTATCGGCAATTTAATTTTAACTTTGTTTTCTGGACGACGATGTTAATGTCGCTGTAAAAATTATGGAAAGCGTGTTCTTGTTTGGACTGAAGTCTTCTATTCTTTAAATCAAATTTCATCTAAACCAAGAAATAAGTATTGGTTTAACCAGGCCTGCAAGGATGCAGTTAGATCCAGTGAGAAAACGTTAAGTAATTGACGTAAATACAGAAACGATCTTACTTCACTGCTATACAAATAGGCGAGGGCTAAATGTGTCAGGGTACTTAACGGCAAGAAGTTTCTTTAAGAACAGTGTCTTCGTGCCAAGTTTTTTTCTGCTTCTCGGGGCAGTAAGAAGACATTCTGCTCATTTGTTCAAATAGTAAAGGAAATGCTAGTTGCTCTATTCCAACTCTTATAAGGGATGACCAATTATTCACAGAACCGGTTGATAAAGCCAAACTTCTGGCTGAATTATTATCCAGAATTTCGTACTTGCCAGTAAGCAATCAATCACTGCCCGAGCTAGAGAGATTATCTCATACTATACCCAAGATATTCTTTCGAGTTCATGTCGTTCTAGGAGCCCCTATGACATACTAGCATTGGGGCAAAACAGTTCTCTTCGACGTTATCGCGTGTATTTGCCACCATAAGTGTAACATCATACCGTACGGATATATTTCCATTATGTTGGAAGGTTACCCATGTTCAGCAAATCCCGAAAAAGGATGGGGATAGTAACCCTGACAATTACCGCCCATCTGCAATATATTATGCGCTCTTGAAGATTATGGAGAGCATGGTTAATTACCATCTTTTCATGGTTAATTACCATATTTTTCCAAAATTACGGGGTTCCGACGATTGATTTTGTAAGGAGACAAAAAAAAAAAAAAAAAAATATACGTGTGTCGGCGTTTCGATAGTTTACATCGGATTTTCATTTTAGAGGCGGTTTAAGTTTCCCAGCCCTGACCTGTTCTTGCAGCATATCGGTATATAATACTATGTTTTCTTTACATATAAGGTGTAGGGTATGTTCAGCAACTTTGTAAGTGTAAGATGTAAAGAAAACATAGTTTTATATACCGATATGCTGCAAAAACAGACCAGAGCTGGAAAACTTAAACCGCCTCTAAAATAAAATTCCGATGTAAACTATTAAAACGCTGACACACGTGTATTTTTTTTGGTCTCCTTAACAAGAGTCAATCGTCGGAACCCCGTATTTTTTTTCTGTGTTGAACTGTGTTATCTAAAATCCAACTCATTTTCTAATGATCAACATTATGGTTTTTGTAGAAATCGTTCTACGGGAGACCAAATGGCATTCCTTTTAAAGCATTGGAGTCAGTTCATTCACCGATTTGGGGAGAACAAGATGGTTGCTCTAGATATTCCCAAGGCAATCGATCGAGTGCACTCGTGTCAAAGCTTAATATGTTTGGTCTCAGAGATCGTATTATAAGATATAGATGGGATCTCATCCCACCAGTTTCACCTGAAGTCAGGGCTACCGCATGGTTCCGGTTTTCCTCCCTCACTTTTTCTTATCTTTATAAGTGACCTTTGAAGTTAAACTTTGAATCCTATCTATTTCTTTCGCAGATGACAGCAACACTAGTCATTCAAATTCCTTCGATCAAGGGCCAAGCACTTTAGAGGTTCGGGGCATGAGGAAAAATATAACTGACACACACCATATGAACCTTTCGACAATAACAGCGTGGGGTCGTGTAAATAGGGACGATTTTAATGCATGCCAGACCCAATGTTTTTTGTTGACCTATAGACGGGCCGTGAGGATGTTGATATTGAGGAATCGGATGCTCCCGATGTTCTAGGCATTAGAATTCAATATGAGATCCGCTGGAAAATCACGCCATTCAGGTGACGAAAGAAGCATTCAACTGTTTAGGTTTTATTAACCGGTGCAAGAACTATTTCACTTCATCTGATACTCTCATTATCTAAACCAACTGTATTCGGGCGAAAATGCCATAAAATTCACATATATGGGCAGATGCTTCAAAGTCAATTTTATTGCATGTAAAGGCATCGGGTATAGAAAAATCTTTTTACTTAACTTAATTTATTTAATTTTTGAAATTAAATTAATCGTAATTAATCCTATAGTGACTTTGTTTTGCAGCGTATTTTCTATATTCAACAACTTCCGTATTTAAATTTACTGCTGTTTCCATCCATATTATAATCAGTTTTATATTAATGGACATTGTCATTTAAAACCATATAAAATTTGTACCATAAAACCGTATTAAATCATTTGAAATCTTAATATTTTAAAATGAAATACATTTTATATGAACATCATTGATTGTAAATACCTGACACACGTTTGACCCTACTCACACTTGGTTTTTGAATCCTTTTTAATGATTGTCTGTTTGTCAAAAAACAAAACTAATGTTAACAACCAAATTATTTGTTACCTTTAAATCATCGTATTCATTAATTTTCGTATATTTTTGTTATTATTATTTTTTTTAATTTACCCCCAAAGTATATAAGAAAATATGGGTAAAACATATGGAAGCAAAAGAGATGTTGCATTGTATAAAAATTCCTAAATTTTGCATTGTTGTGAAAATTTCCTGTATATCCTTTATTATCAGGATAAACACAAAAAAACAAAATAGAAAATGTTAACAGCAGCAACAACATTTATATATTATTTTAATAATAATTATGCTGCACATGTTGTTTGTTTCCCCATTTCTTTTTTGTTTCCAAAAGAAGAACATTATAATGATGATCATTTCAATAAAGAAGATACAGCAGGAATCCACATGCCAACACTATTGATATGCTGTATGTGCAGCCTGAATATTAAAAAAAGAGTGTAGATTTTGTATCTTTAAAATACAAATATGCTTAGAATGCCGGAGTTATCAGGCACCGGCGCAGATGTTTAACAAAACCGCACGCGTGCACTTTGTTTTTAACTCCGAATCATAGTGATTTGTTTCCTTATATTTTTACCTTAATGAAAATGTTACTTAAGGGGATAAACAGTTTTGAGTTTTAAGAGGGATGCACTTTTACTTTATTTATTGAATTAATCAATATGAGTTTAAAAGTATAAAATATCTAGACAAACTTCAATATAAAATATTTTTATTTGATGGTTAAAATTTCTGAAATTTTAGCGACACATAAACATAAAGATAACCTTGAATTCCAATTGTTTTGAGGTATTAAAATTTAATCGATACTGAATTTTGGAAATTGTACTTAACAAATTTTGGAAGCAATGAAATAATTATTGCCTCTTCTAGCTTGCCACAGTTGTGAATTCGTGTCATTATTAAAGCTACACATAAGGCACGATTTAAATTACGAACAGAATCCTACAGATCAAGGCTCAAGGTAGGAATGGGTTTGGTATTTTTAATCGCTTTAATTTAAATGTTATCTAAAAATATAAAGCTCTGCGGTGTGGCTCGGAAACTGTAATGGGCCCTGTGAAAAGCAGCTTTCTTTAAGGTACATACAAATTCTAAAGAGGAAAATTAAACTCACACTTTCTATTAAACTCATACAGGCGAATGTGATGAAGCAGAAAGGTAGTGTGTTATTTAACGGGTAGAAATCGGTGCTGGTAAGACCGACTAGTCCACATTTTGATGTTGAGCATGACATATCCAATTAGACAAAAGCAGCTACTTAAATATCTGTTACATCGGATCAAAATACTGGTTGTTAGGAAGATGTTGTCAAGCCATATTACTTTAGGCCTCTATTTAGTAGCAAAGGATAGAAGAAAATTCCCGAAAGTCTAGTTTAGGTAAACTACGTAATTTGAAGTCAACCAAATCCGTAAACCAAAAGGTAGTCCTCCAAGGCACCTAAGGTGCCAATAAGTGAACCTTTACCAATATAAGACCGCTTTGGACGTGATCAGCTGAAGGTTCAACACCGAAAGCAAGAAGTTGTTTTTAACCATCAATGGTTCGTTAACTCTGAATGCGCTTGATCAGGATATGCTAAAATTAGAAATAACACATAAAAAATAGATTCATTGTGACAACCGAATTTTTTGTATTCCTGATGCAATTTAAATGTGTGGTTTCAACCGAAATTCTATTGTATTAATTGAATTTCGGTCGAAACAAACACATATGTCGGTAACTTCAACCAAACCATTTCGTTGGCAAGAAATCCGGTTGTCACAATAAACCTGTTTTCTCTGTGGAGGAGACTATTTGAAACAGCAGAGAAAACTGGTGCCAATTACCATGGAAAAATTAATGATCAGGATTACTTACATGGTCTCTGTACTCCCATGACATCAGATGGTTAATACACACAATCAGACCGACAAAATGATTCTCATGCATACAGTGGACAATGAGATAAATAACCAAATTAATCTACATGCTTTTTGTCAGTTAAAAGTGTAACCTGACAGTTAAAATACCAAGACGGTACCGATAGAAATCCGGCATAAAACGAACATGGAAATTGTTGGTGTTTGCAAAATATTTGCCAACAGCACCAAAATATTTTTGCGGCAGCTTCTTAACATTAATTTTGATCTGACTTTGTGTGTGAGTTTTTTGTATTGCCCAGCGTGGGGTTGGAGAGAGTGACAGAGTGAGATGATAAAGCATATTACGTGCCACTCTTACGCGTTCCATGACAAGTTGCTTGGAAGGTAATCTATTCCGCGAGGTTTCCTCCACCTCCTTAGAATCGGAATTCTAAGAATGGGTCAGCCTAGGTGCCATCACATCTGTCTGATCTGTCATGTGGCATGTCGTGTCTTATCTTATCTGATAGGGACGCATTGGTGTATGCGAGGTGTTTGACCAACCACCTCTCAACCTAACCGTAGAAATACTAATCCAATTAAATGTTGAATTAACTGCTAATCAAACATATTTAAATGCATTTTATTTGACTCTTGCACGATTAAGGAGTTCACTATATAAGGACATGCGCTTATAAAGGGTGTCCTAAGAAGAACGCAATTTTTAAATCTGGCAACATTCGAAGTGTCATTGTTTGACATTTGAACAATTGTTATTGTTTGCTAGTAGAAGGTACGAGGTTAGTAAAAATGGAGCGCTACACGAATGAACAACGCATTCTCATTGTGAAATTGTTTTACCAAAATGGTGAAAGTTTTGCGGCTACAGTTCGCAAATTGCGATCAATTTGGGGTCACAATAATGCTCCAAAATAGTCAACTGTAAAGAGATTAATGGATAAATTTGCCGAAACTGGGTCTGTTAGTGATGTAAAGACAACAACGCGCCATCGACCAGGTCGATCGACCGAAAATGTCGCAGCTGTACGTGATGATGTCGCTCAAACTCCATCCACCTCAATTCGACACCGAGCTCAGCAAATTGGTGTCTCCAAATCCATTGGACCTTTTTTTATGCAAATGAGGCAGGTCAAGCGCAAACAGTCAATGGTGTTCGGTATCGTGAAATGATAATCAGTTTTTTCTTGCCTAGAATTGAAGAAATGAATGTGGAGGGCATGTGGTTCCAACAAGACGGCGCCACATGTCATACAGCCAGAGAAACAATTCAATTGCTGCATCAGTCATTTCCCGGTCGTGTTATTTCGCGTTTTGGAGATCAGAATTGGGCGCCTAGATCGTGCGACTTAACACCATTAGATTTTTTTCTTTGGGATTTTTTGAAGTCGATGGTTTACGCGAATAAGCCGACGACGACTCAAGCCTTAAAAGAGGAAATTGGACGCTGCATTAATGAAATACCGCAGCATTAATGCAAAACGGTCATTGAAAATTTCATTAAAAGATAGCGTGCATGCCAGCAAAGCCGCGGCGGCCATCTGCACGATATATTGTTCAATACATAACCTCATTCTGTATACTTTACGATATAATAAAGTTTCACGATTTTTTTTAAATATCTGTGTTTTATTTAAAATTTAAAAATTGCGTTCTTCTTAGGACACCCTTTATTAGGAAAATATTCGAAATTAAATGTGGTTTTGAATACTTATTTGAGTTTTTCTCTACGACCTAATTACCCTAAAAGCAAATGTTACTCACCATAAAAAAGTTCGAGTATTTCAATTACATTGATACATGAAAAGTTTTTGTATTTCATAGTTTAAAAAGTAGAGAAGAAAATGCATTTTACGGAAAACACACACCTTACATGCAAAAAGAAAAATCAAAATTGAAAACGCCACATAACACATACGCCTCAACTCACCCACTTAAGAGGGTGAAAATTTAAAGTTTACATGCAAACATTAATACTATTTCATACAATACATGCAATTCAATGACTTTCGAGCTGCCAAGACGATTGATGGTTTAATGTCATGTTGTGAAGACTCATGAAAGTAAGTTACTTAAAGAAATGACAAACATAAAGAGAAAAAAACAAACAAATAAATGAACAAAGGATTGAATTAATGTGTTTGAAAATTTGTGAGCTTGACTTCTAATGTCTGTCAGTAAACTTACTATGTAAACAATATAACACTAACAGTGATGGCTGTTATACTTCTAGACATTTCTGTAAAAAAACTTAAATAATGTTCGAGCAAAGGCCATTATTATTCGGATGTATTCACTGAAATTTAAACATTGTTTAATTGCAACCAGCTGGAGTCCAGACGCAGAAAATAACTTTCATATAATTGCTTATTACCCTATAAGACTAAAGACATTATCATAACTTTTAATATTTTTTTTTGATACTTTACACTAAATTCTATCACCAGAATATACCAAAATATCTGATTGCTAACTATTATAAAGATTCATTATAGCCATCGAGTTTGTTGTAAACTACTTGGTGTAGGATTTAAATGTATGCCAAAGACAATAGAAATTCACTTTTTGTAAATATAGTTGGCAGGAAATTTGGTTGCCACAACGAAACAGTTTTTTATCTGTACCCATGCTCTAACTCTAAAGGTGAAGGTATTTGGAGGTTGTAAGAAGTTGCTAAAAGAGTTGTAAATTATCCATATTTTTGAATACTCTATACTACTTAAAACTTTCCAAATATTGACCCTCAATACTTTTTATATTTACTCAATACTTTTTATATTTAATTTTTATACCAAAATTAAAAACAATACAGGTTGTATTTTCATAGTGATTTTCTTTTCAGAATTTTGCTAATTAATATACAGAAAAATAAAATTGTGGATCTCCAAAAATAAAATTTATTTATGGAGATTGGCAACCAATATCATTTCAATTCTGTTATCCATTTCACAAGCCTTTTAAATTGATAAGCGTTACCAATACCGAAACAGTTGATTTAAAAAATACCGGAATTCCAAAACGTTTTTCCTTAACACAGGTATCGCATCGTATTGTTATTGAATCGATTCTTAACCAAATCATTTTTTTTACGTTTTCATGTCGACAACCCCTATATACTACTTTTAATTTAATTTTGCTTTATTTAGTATTTAAATATTTGAATATTTTATTTTAATTAAAATTTTTTTTAATCTGTGCCTTTTCTGTGATTTGAATTTGGAAATTCCACTACCCACTACACCAGAAATACTTATTAATATTAATGACTAATTTTTAATTTAAATAACCGATGAAAAGTAATCATATGTGGTTTTATCTAATATTTTATTATAATATAAAGGGTGTCCCAAGAAGAACGCAATTTTTAAATCTGGCAACATTCGAAGTGTCATTGTTTGACATTTGAACAATTGTTATTGTTTGCTAGTAGAAGGTACGAGGTTAGTAAAAATGGAGCGCTACACGAATGAACAACGCATTCTCATTGTGAAATTGTTTTACCAAAATGGTGAAAGTTTTGCGGCTACAGTTCGCAAATTGCGATCAATTTGGGGTCACAATAATGCTCCAAAAGAGTCAACTGTAAAGAGATTAATGGATAAATTTGCCGAAACTGGGTCTGTTAGTGATGTAAAGACAACAACGCGCCATCGACCAGGTCGATTGACCGAAAATATCGCAGCTGTACGTGATGATGTCGCTCAAACTCCATCCACCTCAATTCGACACCGAGCTCAGCAAATTGGTGTCTCCAAATCCACTTTGCAGGGAATTTTGACGAAAGATTTGCATCTTCATGCATACAAAGTTCAATTGACTCAGGAACTGAAGCCAGCTGACCATGGACAGCGAAGGGAGTTCGTTAATTGGGTATTGGAGAGACAACATGAAAATGCTGATTTTGCCGATAAAATCATCTTCAGTGACGAGGCCCATTTTCATCTTGATGGCTTCGTCAATAGGCAGAATTGTCGCATTTGGGGTGAGGAAAATCCTCGAGTGATTCACGAGAAGCAAATGCATCCTCAACGTGTCACTGTGTGGTGTGGTTTTTGGGCTGGAGGAATCATTGGACCATTTGTTTTATGAAAATGAGGCAGGTCAAGTGCAAACAGTCAATGGTGTTCGGTATCGTGAAATGATAACCAGTTTTTTCTTGCCTAGAATTGAAGAAATGAATGTGGAGGGCATGTGGTTCCAACAAGACGGCGCCACATGTCATACAGCCAGAGAAACAATTCAATTGCTGCATCAGTCATTTCCCGGTCGTGTTATTTCGCGTTTTGGAGATCAGAATTGGCCGCCAAGATCGTGCGATTTAACACCATTAGATTTTTTTCTTTGGGGTTTTTTGAAGTCGATGGTTTACGCGAATAAGTCGACGACGACTCAAGCCTTAAAAGAGGAAATTGGACGCTGCATTAATGAAATACCGCAGCATTCATGCAAAACGGTCATTGAAAATTTTTATTAAAAGATCGCGTGCATGCCAGCAAAGCCGCGGCGGCCATCTGCACGATATATTGTTCCATACATAACCTCATTCTGTCTACTTTACGATATAATAAAGTTTCACGATTTTTTTTTTAAATATCTGTGTTTTATTTAAAATTTAAAAATTGCGTTCTTCTTGGGACACCCTTTACTTTTCCTAATCAAGAGATATTAGAATTCCTTAAACTATTTTTTTAAATTTTTGTTAACGAATCGCCGTTAAAGCCCAATTGTTTTATTATTTGCTTTTCAATTAACAAAGAAATTAAATTTTTTTTGTTTTTTACTTTAGATTGTTACTCAAGTTCGGCGTATGCCAAAGTCAACTTAAGGAACTTAGGTCAATTACGTGTCTAGCTTTAGGACTTATTATACGGAGAAATAAAAAAATTCCACTACGTATAGTTTAGTACTCTTTCATTTTAAATAATGCATTATTTAAATTATTTTTGTAATAATACCGTTACTTTTTTTCATACTTGCAGCTTTAAAAAACAACATATTTTTCTTAAAAAAAGCTAATTGTTAATAAAAATCATTTGATTTATTAAAAGATGAGCGTGTTAGTAAATTTCTAGAGGCGTATGGAGAAATGCGATGCAGAATGTCAATAAAAATACATTTTTTGCCTTCTCACTTGGAATTCTTCCCAGAAAATCTGGATCAATTTAGAGATGAGCAAGGTGAACGCTTCCACCAAGAGCTATCAATAATGGAAAAGCGGTTCGAAGTAAAAAATGAGATGAGAATGCTAGCGAATTACTGCTGGTTGCCTTACAAACGTAGTACATTAAGTAAAGATTTTTAAAAAATAAACGTAATTTAAAAAATAATAGTTCGTACTTTAAATTATTCCTTTTTGTTGAATTTTATAACCGAAATCGGGTTTTTGTTGTTTAGAAAAAGTACTATTACATTGTCATTTTTAAACCGATTTACACGAATAAAAGCTTGTTTTACTCAGAAGGACACTGACTTTGAGATTATTGTTATTTTAAAAGAAGATTCGAAAAAAACCCTCGTAGAAAATGAAAAAGTTAAAAAAAAATGAAAATTTTCTATATTATTGAAAAAATCTCTACACATTTATATAAATAGTATACCGGAAGTATATATGAAAGAGCGCGTTCATTTCTAATTAATGCCGTTGACCGTTTATATTGCAACTTATCAAACCGGTTTTATAATACACTGAGCTAGACCTACAACCTACACTAGGTCGTTTCACAAGTTCTTGCAATTATTTTTTTTGTAGCAACGTGTTATTAAGCAAAAATCGTTACAACTTTTTCCTATATTTTTGACAATTTTCGACCCATTTTGTGCTTTGTTCATATGTAGTGAACTGCTGCTGGGACAGGCCATGTGTCATTGACCGGAACAGTAGTCGAAATTAGCGATATCTGGAGAATACGGTGGCTGGGGTAGGACTTTCCATTCCAGGATTTCCAAGTAGGTCTTGACCGGTCTTGCAACATGTGGCCGGGCGTTGTCATGCTGTAAAATCACTTTATCGTGCCTTTCTTTGTATTCGGACCGATTTTGCTTCAGTGCGCGACTCAAACACATGAGTTGAGTCCGATAGCGTTCCTCCGTGTTCGTTTAATTCGGTTTAAGCAGCTCGTAGTAGTTCATGCCGCACTGGTCCCACCATATAAAGAGCATAAGCTTCATGCCATAAATATTTGCGAAGGATTTTGATGTCTGTCCGGTCAAGACACGGATTGCGTCTAGTCTTGTCCTAATGGATCCACTTTTCATCACCAGTCACAATGCGATAAAAAAAATGCTTCCTTTTTTTGCGGTTCAAGGACCTGTCTGCAAGCGAAAAATCGGCTTTCAACGTTGCACGACTTCAACTCGTATGGCATTTGCTGACTGTCGACTTATCCACTCCCAATGATTCTGACAAAGCAATGATTCCAATTCTTCGTCTACGAACTTTATGCGTGACCCGGCAGCTCTAAATCACCACCAAAGCAATCAAACCACCTCTGACGCGATTGTTTAGATAAAACATGCTCGCCGTAAACTTCCACTAAGATTCGATTACCCTCGGCTGCATTTTTCTTCATATTAAAAATTTGTTATATTTCTTTTATACGTTTTTGACTAGATCCAAAAATATATTATTTATTTATTTTTATTTATTAATCATATAATTACAAATTATATGTTAATACCCTAACCGAGCACTAGCAACAAAGGCCTTCGGCTCGTTGTAGCGAAAACACACCAGAGCCTCTGGTGGGAATTGAACCCACGACCCCCGCACTGATAAGCTAGCACGCTACCAACTAGCCTACCGGGGCGCTCCAAAAATATATTATATGGATCTTATCTGCCAATTTTAGTATGAATTTAGATCTTACTAAATCTCCAAATATATTGCTGGATCTTATTTCATCTGTAATTTTTCTTATCAATTTAGATCTCACTAAATCCTAAAACATATCGCTGGATCCAGCTTGATCTGCAATTTTCCCCAAATTAATTGCGGGATCTTATATAATCTGCTATTTTTCGGATCGAATAAGATCAGTTAGATATTACAGCAGATATTAAAGAATATCATATTGAATGTGACTAGATATTGCGCCAGATCAATTTTGTTATCTCGGGTATATAGAATAAATTAGTATCTCTCCAATGGATGTCGGTGGTGCAGTTTTCCCACTTAATTTACGTTACTGCGAGTATCAATAAAGCTAGTTTCGTTTAATGTATTAAACGTATCATGCACTCAGTGAAGAACCCAGCAAACCACACATTACCAAATAATGGGTAAAGTAATGTATAGCCATAGGGACCGATGGATTACTTTACACCTTACCTCATTGATGAATTTTATAGGCGATGAGCCTCAAAGTAATGTATATACCCATTACTTTAAAGGTGATATTGTAAGGGGTAACTTATATGGTTACAAGAATGGAAAAAATAATGTGTCTAAAAATAGATTTTCAAAAAAGAGGAATTTTTATTAAAAAAATTATTACAAATATTTTATTTAAAATATTTATAAATTAAAATAATGTGGTTAAGATGGGAATCGAACCAGGGAACTCTGCTTGCCAGTCAATAACTCTACCCACTGAACTATTGATGCATATAGTATTTGATTGCTTTAAGCTTAAATGAATTGTTTCGCTTCGTTTTTTGGCTAGTGTTATAAAAACAAACATACATTACCCTTTTGCTTACAAAAAAAAAAAACACAAAGTAATGTGTCTAAAAATAGTTTTTAAAAATATTTCAATTATTACTTTACATTTATTAATCATATATTACTTAACCAATAATGAGTAACTTATTACTTTATGCTTGCAAATAATGAAAAAGGTAACAAGCTATCATTACAAGGTGACGCATGAGAATATCGCACCCATTACCAAAGTTTTGCTGGGAGGTTTTATTAAAAAATCAGTTGAAAAAATTTAATTTTAAGAAATTTTCCATTTATTTTGTAAAGAAAAGTTTCATTCACAATTTTTATTAATTCTCGTACAGTTATAGAAATTTATTATAAATGAATATTTTTAAATATATTTGTATTATTCATGCATTGTGAACATGTGCTATTTCATTAATTTCAGAAACAAATATTAGAAAACTAAAGGTATTTTAGAAATAATTCATCCCTTACATTGTTTTTTTTTTTTTTTTTTTTTGGTGGGATCACCCACATTTTTCTAAAACAATGATTATTTAAAGGTAAACCAATTTAAAATTGTTTAACGCAAGTTTTAATAAAGTGCACATAATTTATGCTGTTAATTCATGGTAATTATAACGCATTAAAATGATTTATGAACTCATCTGTTGGATAATAATTCCACAATAAGTAGTAGAAGTCAAACTGAAACCAACCCTGTAGTTAAAGTATGATAAAGCTGAAGATACGTACTTTATGATTTTGTACCATGAACATGATTTATTTTGTTTAGAGTTTACATTTTTTTAACACAATTTCTGTAAGATGTCAACACCTAAATGTGTTCCTATTACATAAAATACGAGTAAGAACCAAAAAATTAACAACAAAAGTTCATTTAGTTCATTTTTTTTACCATGTTGCATGTAATAAGTACTTTTTGTGTTATTTATCTCTAAATAAATGTTTACATTTAAGTTAATTTTGTTGCTTGTAAATGAATTTGTTTTGACTTCCTATGTTTTAGTTATATATTGTAATATTTTTTGATGTTTTTGTATCAATTTTTATGGCTTTTATAAGTACTCGTGTCATTCTCAGTTGTTTTTTTATTAAATATTATTGTAATGGATTCTTGAAATCGTTATTGAAAAACTCATATTTTTTTTTATTAATATTTTCAAATCCTCCTATGAACTATTCTTGAAGCCTTTCAAGTGTGGCGTTAAAATGTGGAAGTAAAATTAATATAAATTGCTTTATCATTATTGTTATTGTTCTGAAATACACTCATAAGTATGTACCGACAAAGGTTCTAAAAGTGGTACATAAGATTTGTTTTTGTTTATTTATACATTCGTAAGTACCGGGGGGTTTTTTGTTGTTGGTGAGAGTGACGTTGAACAATCTAAGGTCTAACTTTATTAAAATCGGTAACACGTGCACAAATTGTAAGCGGAAAACATTTTAATTAATGACAATATTTTTAATAGTTGAATATCTCGCAAGAACTACATTTTATTGTCTGCTCTTTTGTCTAAAAGTTACTTTTAGCAGTTAGCTGCAATACGAAGGATTCATTTGGAAGCAGTTCTTAATTAAAAAATTTAAAAAGCATCTCTTCAGTGAATATGCCTATGCTCTAGGGAACACAGGTTTTAAATTGTAGATTTCTAACCAAAAGTTTTTAGCACAGGACACTAATGGAGAGATTTTTTCCCCTCCGTTAAATTTTTTTTAGCTGTTGTCTACGCTGGAAGTGGAATGAAACACTCATCGCTTTGATTTTAGATCTTATTTATTACTCACGCCCTGAACTGAACCTAACTGAAACACCCCCGTCTCCCAAATCCCGTTGGACCTTAAACAGTTTGCCAAATTTGAGCGAAATTTTTTGAAGAATACATAAACAAATTTCACATGTAAATTTAAAATGTGCATAAAAGTGAACATGATAATATGGCGTACATAATCGTCCTTCAGAGCGCCACGATGAGTCTGACGAATAGAACAATTATTTTGATTAGAATTTTCAACAATTTGCACGCGTTGCTCTGGTGCAGGGGTGCCCAAAAGTTCCTTATGGAAGAGCAAACACCAATACATTTAAAGAATAACTAATTTTTATTCAATATTTTTTATTGTAAAAACCAATACATACAAAGAAAAAAAAATATTTCATATCATACGTTAAACAAATTCATATCATACGTTAAACAAAATCTACATTGATGATCGCTGTCGTCAATGTTTACCAGCAAAGCATACGAAAGTGTTGTTGCTTTGCACTAATAATACAAAGTTGTTTGTGTATTTCGTATTGCTGAGTGCTCTATGTGTATTAAAACACACAGCCTATAGCTAAGAGCATTTACAAAAACAAATGAGCATCAAGAGCATAGGGCTTGGACACCCTTGCTCTGGTGTAAGTCGATTCGTAATGAAATTTCAAAGCAAACTTAACAAAAAGCAACTATTAGCTGTTAAATGGGTTGTCAAATAAAGCAGGGATGCAAACTCAAAGTTGTGACGCTCTAAAAAAACACCCTTAATATAGCGACCTTACCCGCGTCTTGCGTGCCAAATTTAAGCGAAATCCATTAGAAAATAAAAATTTGTATAACTGAGTAAAAAAATGAACCTGACGAAAAATGTCAGATCGAATTAGATTTAGCAAAACATTTGGGAATTAGGTAAGATCTAAACTGATCCGAAACGCGACATAAACAATTAGATCCAGCAATATATTTGGGGATTAAGTTAGATTGAAATTTATCCATAAACTGATAAATCCAATAATTTATTATGTGGAATCTAGTTTATTCAAAAATATATAAAAATAAAATTTGTATTGGGATTTTGAAGTAATAATGAGAGTTTTTTGTATATTTTTAAAAGTATTGTCCATCCCATCTTACTGGCAATTTTCGGATACCAGCTCGGAAGAATGACTCGACTTGGAGGCAATACAAACATCGAACCATGGCTTGCATTGTTCATATAAAGTAAACTTCTGCTGAGACAGGCCATGTGTCATCGACCGAAACAAGTAGTCGGAAGGAGCAATGTCTGGAGAATATGGCGGGTGGGGTAATACTTCGCATTTCAGTGTGTCCAAGTAGATCTTGACCGATCTTAAAACATGCGGCCGAGCGTTTTATAGCTGCAAAATCATTTTGTCCTGCATTTTTTCGTATTCCGGCCGTTTTTGCTTCATTTCGCTGTTCAAACACATGATTTGAGTCCGTTAGAATTTCCCCGTTATGGTTTTATTCGGACTTTCGACGTTGGGCCCCTTCAACATGTTTGCTGACTGTCGACTTATCGACTCTAATTCCAATTCTTCATCTTCAAGCTTTTTGGGTTTCTTTGAGCTCAAAATCATTGTTCAGATAGAGCATGCTTGCCGTAAAATTCCACTAAGATTCGATGAACCTCGGCCGCACTTTTCTTCATATTAAAGTCATGTAGAAGAACTTCCCGCAAAAACACTTTATCTGGTACGAAATTCGATATGTTCGAGGCAATATTAAGTATTGTTGTTTACGTTTCAACCAAATGACGCAAGCTACCAAAGACGCTTATTTACATTGAAATTTGAAATATGGCATCAAATACAAAAAACTTTAAATTGAAAATTATAATAGAAAAAAAAAAACCATCGGCAGGATTTGAACCTGATTTGCGACTGCTAGAAGGTTTTTAGAAGTTTTATTTGTTTCTGATAATTTTTTTTAAGATTTGTTTTAAGCGAATAACTCATCACCACAGTTTCGAATAAGGAACAACAAATATTTGATATTTGGCCAACTCTAATGTTTCTTTTATTTTCCTTTACCAAATCTTTACACGTACTTAATAAAATGACAATTAAAAGGACTTTGTACGTGTAATGAAGAAGTTATATTTAAACTTTTGTACCTTATTTACCATTTGAATATCTTATTTGTCAGGTATATTTTAAAAATGTAAATGCTTATTATGAATTCCTGCCACAAAACCGCAAAAAGATGTTTAAGTATATTAAAAAGTTCATTTCTCTCTTAACTATGACAACTAGATTTCATAAAGTATTTTGGGTTTTTAAAATTAAAAATAATCTATCTATGGAGATATTAAAATATTAATAAAAATATGAAATACTTTCTTGTTTAGAAAATTTAATAAAAATGGGTGAATAAAATAATAACTGCAGTGTAGGACCAAGCCACCTACACAAACTAACACACACAACCACATGTGTCATCTATTGGTCTTATAATGTCCTTGATTTGAAAATCCAACACAAAGTGGTTAAAAAAGTATCACCCTAATTAGGGTGGCAGCTAAGTTGTAAAATGTAAAATTTCGAATAGCGTCGACCTGATTATTTTTACATTAAGTCTAAAAATAATATTGTGAAAACTGGAGTCAAGTATGTTTACACATTACTCGTTTATCAGATAATCGAATAAAATTTTTAAATTAATCAATTAATAAAAAAATACTATTTAAAATAATCAACACTTTTTTGTATTTTTAAACAAGGAAACAAAATTCATAAATAATAAACTTCCCAGCTAAAAGTATACACATATAGCTGTGTTCAAAACATTTGGAACTGAAATCGCATTTGAGATATTCTTTGTCTATTTTCTTTTGATGACTTTTCGTTACTACTCGTATTTATTTTTTGCTAATACAGTTTATTGCTTTTGTTAAACAAATACGATAATATCTCGATTCGTTTAAATTACTATGTACAATAAAGAATTATAAGAACGTGCTGAAATTTAAGTTTTCAAATCATTTGCTTCTGCCATATCCCTTACTCCTAAAGAAGCATAAACACTTAAAAAATGCCTGGATATAACGGTAATTGTAGTCTTTTTAATTATTTAATATTATTGTTTTATTATTTTATTAAAAAAATGATTTAAGCAATTGCATTTCAATAGTATTAATTAGATGTTGAGAGTGTAATCTTCGTCATAGTAAATTTGGTGCAAAATGGCTGGAAACGAGTATAATAATTCTGCTTTTTAGTCCAAAATTTTAAATAATTTTCAAAATGGACTTTCTCAAAATAAAAATTTCTTTATAACGATTTGTCGAATAGTAAATAGTGGCAACATCAATACAAGGAGGAAGACCCCGTGTAACATTTGTAAGAAAAGATTGAAAAAAAAAAATTAATTTTTTTGCGAAAGATCTCGGTCGTTGTATCAGTTATGCCGTGGATTGAACCAATTTTATTACCTTAAAAACACCCCCACACTATAATATATTCGCCTCCTAGATTTACTGTAGCAATGGTGCAACTGGGATGAAACGTTTCGCCTTAAGGTCATCGCACATTAGTTCTTCCATCAGATCCACGGAAGTTAACTTTTAATTCATATAATCATAAAATTTTTTAATTTAACTGAGCCCAGTCAAAGAAAAGTCGAACTTTTTAGATTTTTTCTATCTTCAATTTTTAGGTTAGATTTTTCCTAAAAAATTTTAATTTTTTTTGGGAAATCGTTCCAAAGTGGCCTTTAATGCATTTAGATGGAGCTACATACCGTAGATCATGAAACAAAAGAGATTTTTGAGATCCTGATTAAATTTCCTTTCATTTAAATACCCACACTTAACATATAAATTACTATGCGTACCGGTTTTAGGGGCCTCACAGGCCCCAGCCGATGATTATGATGATTCCAAGGGCAAAGGATTATGCCGACCACTACTAGTGACTTCAGCGCACTGACATTAGATTTAATCACCAGGTGTCTCGATTATTAGCAATTTCAACTAGCATACAGACCTTGAAAAAGATAAATCTTTATTGAATAAATTCGCGAAAAAAATAATTATTTTTGTAAATCAGCAAGTTGATTCAATATTTTATAAATCAATTTATTAAATCTGATTTAAAATCATAATTGATTAATCAATTTTATTTGAATATTTTTTGATTCAATTGAATTAAATCAGATCAAACATGATTCCTTTTTTAATTCGTGAATTAAAAAAAATTGATTTGATTTGCGAAGTAAACCAAAATCAAAAAACATTAAAATTGACCTGCAAATATTGCTTAGTTTTTTAGATATTCGCCATTTTTTAAAATGGTTTAACGGCCAAAATGTTTGCTCTTATAGAGTATTAATGTACAACGAAAATAGGCCAGGTTCGGAAGACATCCCGAGGTATCTATTTTTATACCACAGGGTGAATTATTTTTATACGTACGAAATGGAACAGGAAATGAAATTTCTATCATCGGAGAATGTTAATGTATAGTATTATCATATAAATTGATAAAAAAAAATAGTCAAAATGTGGCTGCTTTATAAATATTCAGGAAACTACCGAGCTTTGCAAAAATTTTGTCCGTTTTGCGCTCTCTCGCTTAGTTTCCCAGATATTAGCCATTTTTTAAAATGGCCATTTTTTAAAATAGCAGATATCTCAAAAACTAAGCGAGATAGGGCAAAACGGACAAAATTTTTGTTCTAATAGAGTATTAGTATACTGCGATAACAAAAATATTCCAGGTCCAGAAGACATACCGACGTTTCTTATTTTATAAAACAGCGATCGAAACGATCGAAGTGGAATGCGAAATAAAATTTGTATTATTCGAGTGTGTTAATTTATTAAAGGGTGTCCCAAGAAGAACGCAATTTTTAAATCTGGCAACATTCGAAGTGTCAATGTTTGACATTTGAACAATTGTTATTGTTTGCTAGTAGAAGGTACGAGGTTAGTAAAAATGGAGCGCTACACGAATGAACAACGCATTCTCATTGTGAAATTGTTTTACCAAAATGGTGAAAGTTTTGCGGCTACAGTTCGCAAATTGCGATCAATTTGGGGTCACAATAATGCTCCAAAAGAGTCAACTGTAAAGAGATTAATGGATAAATTTGCCGAAACTGGGTCTGTTAGTGATGTAAAGACAACAACGCGCCATCGACCAGGTCGATCGACCGAAAATGTCGCAGCTGTACGTGATGATGTCGCACAGCAAATTGGTGTCTCCAAATCCACTTTGCAGCGAATTTTGACGAAAGATTTGCATCTTCATGCATACAAAGTTCAATTGACTCAGGAACTGAAGCCAGCTGACCATGGACAGCGAAGGGAGTTCGTTAATTGGGTATTGGAGAGACAACATGAAAATGCTGATTTTGCCGATAAAATCATCTTCAGTGACGAGGCCCATTTTCATCTTGATGGCTTCGTCAATAGGCAGAATTGTCGCATTTGGGGTGAGGAAAATCCTCGAGTGATTCACGAGAAGCAAATGCATCCTCAACGTGTCACTGTGTGGTGTGGTTTTTGGGCTGGAGGAATCATTGGACCTTTTTTTATGAAAATGAGGCAGGTCAAGCGCAAACAGTCAATGGTGTTCGGTATCGTGAAATGATAACCAGTTTTTTCTTGCCTAGAATTGAAGAAATGAATGTGGAGGGCATGTGGTTCCAACAAGACGGCGCCACATGTCATACAGCCAGAGAAACAATTCAATTGCTGCATCAGTCATTTCCCGGTCGTGTTATTTCGCGTTTTGGAGATCAGAATTGCCCGCCTAGATCGTGCGATTTAACACCATTAGATTTTTTTCTTTGGGGTTTTTTGAAGTCGATGGTTTACGCGAATAAGCCGACGACGACTCAAGCCTTAAAAGAGGAAATTGGACGCTGCATTAATGAAATACCGCAGCATTCATGCAAAACGGTCATTGAAAATTTCATTAAAAGATCGCGTGCATGCCAGCAAAGCCGCGGCGGCCATCTGCACGATATATTGTTCCATACATAACCTCATTCTGTCTACTTTACGATATAATAAAGTTTCACGATTTTTTTTTTAAATATCTGTGTTTTATTTAAAATTTAAAAATTGCGTTCTTCTTGGGACACCCTTTATATATTATGTTATATTTATCATATAGTTACAAATTATATCATAATACCCTAACCGAGCACTAGCAACAAAGGCTATCGGCTCATTGTATCATGAACAGACCAGAACCTCTGGTCAGAATCGAACCCACGACCCCTGCAATGGCAAGCTAGCACGCTACCAACTACCATATAAATTGATAAAAGAAAAATAGTCACAGCCACATGGGCTGTTTTATAAAAATTCCATGAAACCCTTCAGGTTTAAAATTAAATTAATCGGGATTTAAAAAAAAAAAAAATATTTTAATTCGAGAATCAAAATACAAATTCTTATTTTTGATTCGCGAATCAAATTAATATTAATTTGATTCTTTGATTTAAAATTGAATTATTTCATTTGATTTATAAAAATAATTATTAAAATCAACTTGATTCTTCTTAGAGCATAAAGATTGAATCATGGTAGTAAATAACTCAATCAGAAAAATGAATTCGCGAATTAATTCGCCAAAATTTACGTAGTTTAAATTATTTACGAAAAATTATTCGATTAATGGAATAACGATTAATCGATTGATGTGATACATCTTTTTAATTGATTTTGATGTGCTGAGCCTCAAAATTTTTAAATTTGTTTAAATCCCTTTAAAGCTTTTAATACATCATGATATCTTGAAAGTAGGAAAGAGACTATTTGCAAAATTTTATTTTTAGACAAAATGTAATTTTTTTCAATTTAGCTGCCACTCTAACCCTAATATAAGTGAAATAAACATTTTTAAAGTTGTTTACATGAAATAATGTTGTAATCATGATAGTTAAACATTTTTTTTAAATCAACTTCAACTGTGGGTTCATTTTAAAATTTCAAAATATTTTTATTGCAAGTGTTGTAAGTTTAAAAGACATAAGAACATGAACTGCTAGTAATCTGACCTGAATAATTCATAGCATATTAAGAGAATTTGCATACGACCTTATCCTTTGTATATATGAAAGTATATTTTTTTTTGTACGATAGCAGTATATTTGTAAGAAGGTTTAACTATTAAACAAACAAAAAAAAGAAACCTTTTACGTAGCACTAAAATCAAAAGTTATACCTTCTTTGTATAAATGTGTGTTGTAACATAGACATTTAACTGTTAAGTGAACTTAACCAGGCAATTCTGAGAAAAATTCATACTACACTTTATTTGAAAATATGTAGTAAGTTAGTCAGTCAGTCACTTTGCAAACCATTTATTCTGTTCCTTCTAGCCCAAACACACTAAGAGTTGCCAGAAATATGCGTTTACACATAATTAGATAAATCCCCATAAGTAACATAAAGCTCGGCTGGTTATTAAGTATGGTGCAGTTTGCATGCATCTAGATCAATTGCGTCCAACTCATATGCACAATGTGAAAGCTTTTACAAAAGAGCTTTTTCACCTACAGCGAGCTTCGACGAGAGCTTTTACATATATGAGGGCATAATACAAGGATGGAAATTTTGAATTTCGAAATGTTACAAGTTGTATAATTTATTTAAGCCAAAACACTTTAATACTTTTTTTCAAAGATCTTTAAAAAAACGCCATCTTCAAAAGGCTTGCTGTGCTTTGCTAAGGATAGAGCAACAACAAAAGGAATCTTTTTTATATTTTTTTCATATTAAAATTGGTCGATTGGCAAATTTTTCTTTTGAAAATTTAATTTCAGTTCATCTACTAATTTGGCCCTATCCAAATTTTGATTCAAAAATCTCTTTTGGCATGTATTATAATGCGTTTTTTTTAAAGATCTTTCAAAAAAAGTATTAAACTGTTTTGGATTAAATAAAATAAGCAACTTATAACATTTCGAAATTCAAAATTTCCATCCTTGTATTGTGCCCTCATATATGTAAAAGCTCTCGTCGAAGCTCGCTGAAGGTGAAGAAGCTCTTTTGTAAAAGCTTGCACATTGTGCATATGAGTTGGACGCAACTGATCTAGATTTACTTCTGTCCCAAAAGCGTCGCTAATCAGAATACCGCTGTAGTTATAGAAACTGTAACAGAATCTCTTTTTCTGATATTTACTCATTCTCAGACTTCTGTTACCCAATCTGCTACTCAAACATTAATGCATTTGATCCTATAGCAACTTTTTTACATCAAACTATAACAAATTGTGGAGCTAAGTACGAGTAATTATCGGTCAGATATACCTAACATTTTCATTTCGGGAAACGAGATTAAAAACCAGTTCCATGATATCTGTTTAATTGCAGCTAATTCTCAAAAGAGATGAAGTTGAAAACTGATTCTAACAAATTTTCTTGGAGCAAAATAATTACAATAATTTTTGAAAATTTGATCCTAATCTCAATTTAGATGGCAACACTTCATATGCTACTACTTTCTCCAAACAAGTACACGCATATAAAAGTTTTTAATGTGCGAGTAACATGCTACATTAAGTGTTGAAGAACTTTAAAATTGTTTGATTTTACTTTTCTGTATGTTTGAATATAAGGAGAATATTAAGGGGAAATAAACATGAACTACTCTGAATGTGTTTCTATTTGTACTTTATACAACTTTCGGAACTATGTAACCTACAGAACATTAAATAAATTAATTATTTATAGGATTTAATATTTCAGTAACTATGGCACTTCCTCCTGGTCCTCTACACTGCGAAAATTTTCTTAATGATCATATTGATTATTTCGTAATATCGAACGAAATAAGTTGTCAAATCAAAGATTGTGAAACAATATAATGTGCAAATTTAAAATCATCGAGCCCAAAAAGCCACCGAGACAAGTTCAGACCCACGAGTTGCGGGGACGGTTTTTCGTTCCACAAGTTACTATGAAGACATTTTGTTGCTTTGAAGACTGTCCTTAAACTTTTCCTTATTCTACTGTTTACATTGAAGACATTTTACTGAATACAGCGCATATTATAGGGACTTTTTTGGCTGTATATACAGATGTCTTCAAAGTATGGGCAATGAATATATATATATATATATATATATATATATATATATATATGCGCTGTATCCAGTAAAATGTCTTCAGTGTAAACAGTAGAATAACTAAAAGTTTAAGGACAGTTTTCAAAGTAACAAAATGTCTTCATAGTAACTTGTGGAACGAAAAACCGTCCCCGCAACATGCGCCGTTCCCGTCCCCGGAACATGTGCTGTGCACATATATATATATATATATATATATATATATATATATATATATATATATATATATATATTTGTGCATGGCGCATGTTGCGGGGACGGGTTTTCGTTCCACAAGTTACTATGAAGACATTTTGATACTTTGGGGACTGTCCTTAAACTTTTCGTTATTCTAGTGTTTACTCCGAAGACATTTTACAGGGCACAGCGCATTTTATAGGGACTTTTTTGGCTATATATACAGATGTCTTCAAAGTATGGGCAATGCATATATATATATATATATATATATATATATATATATATATATATATATATATATTTTTCGTTCCACAAGTTACTATGAAGACATTTTGTTACTTTGAGGACCGTCCTTAAACTTTTAATTAATCTACTGTATACACTAAAGACAGTTTACTGGATACAGCGCATATTATAGGGACTTTTTTGGCTGTATATACAGATGTCTTCAGAGAATGCACAATGAATATATATATATATATATTCGTGATCCCTATGCAATTTTAAATCGATCGATTTGGCGATGTCCGCCTGTCTGTTGAAAAGGCGATCACGACGCAAAGACGCAAGCGGTGGTGCCTATTTTCACCCAGATTGTTGGACGTAATATATTTTTCACCAGTCGCTTAGAAATAAAAAATATTTTGTATTCACCTCAAAAAATTTTTTTCACAACTAAAATTTTTTTTTTCACCAAAAAAAAATTTTTTTTATCTTATCGTTGGAGCCTAATCTCTTTCCGCCAAGCCATTTCCTCTGCTTTGGGAACAAGAAATAGTTACTCGTGGCTAAATCCGGAGAATAACAGGTCAATTAAGAAGTCCCCGGCCTGACACATAGATGGCGCTACTAGACTTAAATCGATATGATTTTTAGTTAGCTGTCGGATCATTAGTTTGTGAATTATAGCATTTTCAGTGAAGCAACTTTTGTTATTGTGAAAAAAATGGATAAAAAGGAATTTCGCGTGTTGATTAAATATTGATTTTTAAAGGAAAAATATACAGTTGAAGCAAAAACTTGGCTTGATGACGAGTTTCCGGATTGGTATGCTAAGTTTAGACGTGGTGAAATGAGCACCGAAGACGATGGACGCAGTGGGCGCCCAAAAGAGGTTGTTACAGACCAAAACATCAAAAAATCCACAAAATGATTTCTAATCGTAATTTTGAAATTGAATGAAATAGCAGGTACTCTAAAGATATTAACTGAACGTGTACATCATTCACGAATATTTGGGTATGAGAAAGCTCTATGCAAAGTGTTTGCCGCGCGAGCTCACTTTTGACCAAAAACAACGACGAGTTGATGATTCGGTGCAGTGTTTGGAGATGTTCAAGTGTAATAAACCCGAGTTTTTGCATCGATGTGTGACAATGGATGAAACATGGCTCCATCATTTCACTCCGAAGTCCAATCGACAGTCATCCGAGTGGACTGCACTTGATGAACCAACTCCAAAGCGTGGAAAGACGCAACAGTCGGCTGGCAAGGTTACGGCATCTGTATTTTGGGATTCGCATGGAATAATTTTCATTGACTACCTTGAAAAAGGAAGGACTATCAACTGCGACTATTACATAGCGGTATTGGACCATCTGAAGGATGAAATCGCCGGAAAACGGCTCCATTGAAGAAAAAGAAAGTGTTGTTTCACCATGACAATGCATCGTGTCACAAGTCAGTGAAAACGATGTCGAAAATTTATTTCCTGTTCTCAGATCTCAAAAGAATGCTCGCTGGGAAGAAATTTTCTTCGAATAAAGAGGTGATCGCCTAAACTGAGGCCTATTTGAAGCAAAAAACAAATCGTACTACAAAAATGGTACAAAAGTTAGAGGGTCGCTATAATCAGTGTATCACCTGACCTGTAGTCTAATTCATGGATTTTAGTCAAGAAAACTTCCATTTTTTCCTCAATTCTCAAATCAAATACCGCGGTAGTCTGCTATCAATGGCTATCAAACCCAAACTTAATGACGCAGCTTCTTCAAATTTTGATAGGAGTCAACTGACAGATGCCAGTTGAGAGCAGCAGTGCTGCTCTTCCAGGTATGAGGCGGGAAGTTCAAAAAGTCACAGACTTGTTGACCCGCTTTCTTATATAAAAGGAGTATAGATTCCTACGAAAACTCTCGTAACTTTAAACAATAGCTACCTACCAGTGCACAGAAACCTACCGTGTATTCAAATAAAAATCACTAGGTATCAAAGCTCTAATAAGTATTTATTTCTTGAAATTATGGGCATAATTTGAGTAAATTTTAATTGAAATCAATTAGAGTGAAGACAAAAGTGACCCCTGTCAGTACATACAAACTTCCCGCAGATATGTCACTTACCTACAATGTCTTATGATCAAATTAAAAACTTAATGTTTAAAAGCCCTGGTTTACAGACAAAGACGTACTCATAAAAGTATAAGTAAACTATTAAAGTAACGCATACAATCTAAATGTCTTGTGTTTTAGCTTTAGAAACGTTGTCTACGTTAAGGCTCTATTTGATGTATATGCACAATGTGCATTGCACTTATACATATGTAGGTGTGTAGTATGTATATTTATTCGCATCTGAATGTTTTAGTATGTAAATTTATATAAGCAAAGTTTTTACTATTCTACAGTTACTTGATAAAACATAACACTTTAAATTATTGACTCGAACAATTTTTATTTATTTTTTTTTCAGTTTTTCTGTATTTTATTCTACAACTAGACGACCAAGTATTTTCTACAACAATTAGACGTCAAGTCAAAGTCAAATATAACTTTAAATATTTACTACTAGTTCATAGATAAGTGCCTAAAGGGTTAAAAGTTTACCAAGTCTATACTATGTGTGTGTATTAAGTACTGGTGCTTATGTAACTGACTATGAGTATGTGTGAAATTATATAATGTTATAGTGACTATCGTACTACGAATGCAAACAACTCCCCAGCAAAAATAAATGAAACGACCAGGAAAATCTTGGTAAAGTTTTGAACCTATTTCTGGTATTACTTAGTAAGGAAGTGCGATTTTATTGCAAATATAAATATAAATTACTACTTATTTCCGTACTAACTTAGTAATGACTTACTAATGTCTTTACTTGTAAGCCTTAGGTAACAATCTACCTCCAACTACACCCCCATGCTAAAACAATGTGTTATTTCACTAAAGTGCAAGTACTTACATTTTTTGTTTTCTTATTCCAGTTTCCATTACCTGGTAATAGCAAGTTTTATTGAGCAACTTTTCAATGAATAACTTTTGTTCTTGCAACATGTAAATCTGTAATAAAAAAAGAAGTGAAAAAGAAATTCCTTATCATTGAATCCAATTTACATCATTTTTTATAAAAAAGAACAACTTCCAAATTGAAAAATTTATGGATGAAAAAAATCAAATTTTTACAGATTCCTATTCAACAGTTGTAATCTTTTTGTTACTTCTCACATACTTTTTTTTACTGGGTCCTTTTGACTTTGAAAGAGGCATCTTTTTATATGATAATCAGTTTGCAGATATGTAAAAATTTTTGTACTAAATTATGTTGCTATAGTAACAATTTAAATAGCATTTTACATAGTTTAGAATGTAATACTCTGTGTTATTGAGAACAATATATAAAAATAAATTTGAATTTTTTTTGGCGCTTTTAAATTAAATTTTTAATTTTGCTGCTGTTATGTTTCGTCATATTTATTATAAATAATTTAAGATTAAAATTAATTTTCCCTTAAAAATTTCACGTTTCTAGTTTGCAGGTACATGGTGAGATAATTACATAGCCACTAGTATAAGAGTCCTCCAAAACATATATAATTTGGAATTTGTGGTCTCCAAAATGTTGCCCCTATTCCTTTATATCTAAAAACCCTCTGTGCCAAGTTTTAGCTTCACTTAGGGAAGAGAAAGGTTCATCATATTTATAAAGCAGTTATATTTGACGAAAATCTATGAAAGTTTTCATCAAAATTTTATGAAATATATTTTAAAACTTGTTCTTCATAGAAAAATGTCATCAATACTGTATTTTTTTTAAACTGACCTATTTCTCGAAAACTGAGAGAGATGATAAAATTAATGGCCGCGAACATTGCTGTAAGCCTGGCGTCTAAGGGCGATATATATTGAAAATTCCTGGTACTGAAGCTACAACATGACACCACGATTAAATATTGATTATAGTACCCCACAAGTTTAGAGCTTCATTTTTGTACACATCAGAGTGGTCAGAGAGGCTTTAGCTACCTGCAGGGACACTTGAGGATTACACGGATGGTTTAAAAAAAAAGAAAGGGTAAGGGAGGGGGGGGGGGGGGGGGGCGTACATTTAATACGTTTTGATAATCGAATATCCCAGCGCCTGCCAAATCAGTTCAGAATTAGTGGTCATACAAATGGCTATATCTTAGATGGTGAGTCAAGTGATATCTTCAGTCGTTTTTACCGATTGCCAAGCGTTCATTAGGTACCTGATTTGTGATTAGCAAATCTAGGATTGTCAAGGTATGCCCGGTGTCTCTAAATGAGAATCCGAGTTATTTGAGATTGATACTCATATTGGTGCCAGGGTAAGGGAAAGTAGTGGAATCAATGTTGCTGATGAACACGCTGGGCGTGGGGCATTGCTTTGCGATGATGATATTGACCAAGCGTAGAGTATACCTTCCGCTTTGAGCAAGCAGTAGGCTGGGCGGTACTACCTGCAACTTTCCGGAACAAGATGGACTAATGAGCCAACTTACATGAGCATGAAAAAGATTTGGCCCACCTATAATCGGCATCGTATTGGAGCAATCATAGGACTTACGGAACCTGACTAGTTTGATTTGAAGCTTTTTTGTAGCCGCTTTACCTCATGTCTAATTCTTCTAGGTATCACTGGCCCAGATCATATTGGTAATATGTGGCGAAAAGGAAAAACTGCTTATGTCTGATTTTGTCATTTTGCAGAAGAGAAATTTCCAAGTTCAGGAGAGCACTTTCCAAGTTAAAACCCAATTTTTTAAGAATTAATGGCGATTCTAGTATAAGTAAAAGTCATCCATCGAATAATTGCTAATTCAGGAATAAATTTTTCTACATTCCAATTAAAAAATTATTTAATTTAAGGAGCTAGAGTTAAAAAAAAAAACTTAAGCACTTTTTCCTTTTCACCGCAGAACTTACATTTTATATACAAAATTGAAGCCTCCAAATTCGCTTAACCCTTCTGTCTCGTTTAAAATTATACCCCTCTTGTTATTTTAGTTGCGTCAAATTGACCTAACATTAAAAACATATAAAATATATTCTGATTCACTGATAAAGTACTTTTTTGAATTTTAGCTAGGAACGTGGTCAAAATTGAGCATCAAAATAGGGAAAGTACCCACCTTAATGTCCTGGCCAAACCGTTTTGGGTAGAAACCTAAAAAATTGCATGCAGTTTTTTACTTAAACGATGATATTCACCAAAAGAGATTTTTGAGAATTTTTATAGAGAGAGGGTCAAAAGGGAACGAGCCTCCGCTTTATCGTCCTGCTAACCCCCCCCCCCCCCCCCCCATAAAAAAATATGAAATTTAAAACATGTGTTCTTAAGGATATAAGAAAATTTACTTAAAAGGTGTTTTCGGCTGTATTCATTAAGAAACGAGTGTACCTTAATCACCTAGCCCAAACCGTAAGCTCCTCCTCAGATGTAGACATTCACTTTGAGAGAGTTTATGAAAATTTTTAACGGTAGGGGCCAGTGCTGCCTTAATAACCCAGACCAAATGGCTGGAACTAGAAACTTAAGATTTGGCATGTTGGTTCATTCTCCGGCGAGAATGAAATTTTAATGGGAAGGGGATAAAGTGAAAAAAACTCCTATTAAGGGCCCTCTTTGGAAATCCTTTGAAATTTAAATAATTGTGTCCCGTGGGCTAATGCGCTGGAGAAAAACTTTTTGAAATTTCTAATGAAAAGGTGATAAAAACGGTATTCAAGCAGAGGAAAATGGATTCCATTTATCACTCAGCTCAAACTGCAGAAGCTAGCAACTTGTAAATTTGTTCCTCCTCCGACTTATACATCAACTAATATGGAATTTCTTTTTACGGAGATGGCCAAAAAATCTCCCCCTTAATATCTTGCATAAGCCCCTACAGCTAGAAATTAGACATCTAAAAAAATGTATTCTATGTGGTATTTAATTTTTCGGCTTTTGAAAAACGTAGTATAAATGGGGTTTAACCTGTGTGAACTCGTTAAGCTACAAATCCGAAATTCTATATTAAAACATCCACTACAAAGGGTTAAATAAAAATATTTATTAAAAGAGAAACCATTTTTTTAGAAAAATATTTATGCTGGACGAAAATTGAAGAAGCTTCTCTCTGAGTATGGTGACGACGTTTTGAACATTAAAAATAGTTGTCGTTTTTGATGGAATGCGATTGAGAGGCACATTCGACGGCCACAAATAAAATTCAGGCTATAATTTTTCAAAAAATTAAATTATTCATCCCTGATAGAAATTGGATATTTTTTTGCATATTTATAAACAAAAAATTCTACCAAAAAATTTATTCCCATTTAAGACTAAATTATGTTTTATATAAAAAAAAAAATAATCAAACATCATTCATGCAATAAACAAATGTGGGAGTGGTTAAAATAAAGGTATTAAAAATCTTCTGTACATTTATTGTAGAAAAATCACGGCTACATATTTCAAGTGATGGTTGTACACGCATAAAGGTCACTTTTGTAAATCCAGTCCAACCACTTTTTATCCAATCAAGCTGCATTTTAAATACAAGAACCTCTAAGCAGGTAGACAAACTATTAGTTATGGTCAGAAGTAGGAAGGTACTTAACAAACTACAAACTGTCAAACAAAATGAAAACAACGGAAAGGAAAAAAAAAAAACAAAATCAAAATATTTACAAATGCTTGAGATAAGAATGTGTAAGAGAATTTTAAAATTAATTAGAGATAATAAATTATAGGAAGCCAGACAATACAGAAAACATACTTACAAAACTGTTTCTGCTTGAATTAACAACAACAGTGATCTATGAAAAGGATAAAACTTTTGACAAATTTCCCCCGTTTTGATAAAACATGTTAATAAGGCGCACCACAACTCATTCACACAGTGCATAAAACATAAATTCAGTCTAATGTAAAGGATGTTATGGGAAATTACAAGAATTAAAGGAATTACATTCATAGGTACACATCGGCCATTCCACGATAAATCGGCCAAAAATCTGACATTTAGTCTTCCGATTTTATGTGACACCATTTTAAAGTTTAATTTAAATAAATTTAAATAAATTTAAATTTGTTTGCAAATTTCCAGGTAATAAGTATTCAAGCTCAAGGTCTCTTTTATACAAAATTATTTATTCTTCATCCAATATTCCGCTATCTCAATGGATAGCTTCTTCAAAAATAAAGAACAAAAAATCCCTGAAGAAGCTATTCATTGAGAAATATTGGATGAAGAATAAATAATTTTGTATAAAATAGACCTTGAGCTTGAATACTTATTACCTGGAAATTGTATTAAAAAGGTGGAAGAAATAATTTATTATTTGCAAATATTATGTTTAAGCTTTCTCTATAAATTAAACTATCTTTGAGGCAATTAATTAAAGTAAATATGGATTATAGTAGTTTTTTTTCACCTGAAATCGAAACAATTTACTATGCTTTAATACAAGCATGTCAAATTTAGTTTTATTAAAAAATCAAATTTTTATTGTTTATTGATAGCCTGTTCCTCTATTTCGAAAGAACACGTTCGTTCGCTTTCTAGCCGAAAGAAAACTGATTTGGGTTTCACTAACTCTATTTCTATGCGAACGATGACTCGAACGAAAAGTCGAATGAAAACGTAACTGTTTTCATACAAAATTTGGTTTCTCTATTTCGAACAGCTTGAACGCAAATGTCAAAATCAGTCACTTGCTATTTTTTTGTCCAGTAAATATATATTTGATATTTTTAAAAGCAAAATGAAGTAAAAAAAGCAATGGATAACAAAAAGTAAGTACAAAATAATACAAATATTTATAGTTTATTAAGAATTTTAAATTTTAGTTAAAAAAAATCAACAATGGAACATCCGAAGACGCTTGTATTTTATATGGAAGAAAGGCCTGATTTTGCCAGAAGGACTCTAGTGTTCAGAGCAAACAAATTTTCCGCAGAGGAGGAAAATTTGACCAGAAAACTAAACTCCGTTTCACCCCCTATTACGCTGTTGCTGTGTTGTTTGTGGCTTACGTTTGCCCAAGAAGCTCATATTTACATTTTTTATTTTACATCTTTTATTTTACAAGGACTTTAGCAGTGACCGCACCGAACAGACAACAGAAAAGCTCTCCAAACAACAATTTCACCCACAACTAATCGATAACAAAAATTTTCACTAATAAACACACTTTCCAAATAAAAATTGATTTGTTTATTGTTATTTTTTTATTTCATTTGTCATATACAGCTGATCACTGTTAAACAGGGTTTTTTTTGTCTTTAAGCAGTTTAGTAATATTTTTGCTGCTTTTAAAGAAAATTGTAACAAATGCTCAAAATATATGATCTGGCATCTTTGTGATTTGTAAATGCGTAAGAAACAAAAATTGACACACGTAAGTCAAGTCGATCGAAGGCTTTCGAAATAGAGAAACCCAAATTGATTCGAATTCGAGTGACTTGCTTTCGTTCGACTAGTTTTTCGTTCGAGATCGAGAAACAGGCTATGAATACAAATTTACCATAAATAAAATAAAAATATTTTATAAAATTATATTTAATGAAGTTTTTATGTATTGTTGATCTGTAATTTTGTAAATAAATAGTATTAATAGGATTTTAGATCATATAAACATATTATTTTTTATAAATTGTTTTAACATGTGTAGCGACAACCGAAAATACTAATAGTATTCTATCCTGCTGGCTCTGTGGAATTTTTCAATTTTTATTCTCTATAATTTACTAATAAAATGTTCATGTTTCTTTGCAATAATAACAATTTATAAAATATAATATGATTATATGATCTAAAATCCTATTAATACTATTTATTTACAGAAAATATATTTATTAATTAGAATATAAATTATTTTTTGCTAGATATAATGCATCGCTTATTATTTTTCAAATCAGCAAAATTTGTTATTAATATTTGGCTTGACTTAAATCTTAATAGCGATGATAAATGGTCTTCAGCCAATCTGGTTCGTTGCGTATTTTTATTAATCTTTATCTGTGAAAAAAAAATGTTCCAAAATATACGTGCTACCAAACATAGAATGTAAAATATCGAATTCCTGGAAAACAGTCTACAGATAAGTACCCGTAAAATTCTGGTATACCAATTTCCTTATATTTCTGGTTCAATAAGGTATCGCATTGTAGTTCTATAAACTCCATTTGCAAATTTTTGTCAATATTATTAATGTCAACAGACATCGGAAAGCAAAAAATGTTGAAATCAGAATTGTTTATTTGAAAATCCGAAAGCCTCTTTTCAAAATCTTTTTCCAACATTTTTAGTTGTTGCTCGTATTTGTCAAATTTTAGTTTTGGCTGTTTAAGCAAAAGTGTCATTCAACTAGAAAAATTTGATTGATTTTCTGTTTTTATTTGTATTTTTCACAGGAATATCTTTTGTTTTAATAAATTTATTTGGTCATACAGTAAAGTTAAAATCATATTGAGTTGACTGAGATGGCCAGTAATGTCAACAGATAAAGCCAAATCTTGTATCCATTTAACGTCTTTCAGTTCAGAGCATTTATAATCTTTAACTTCCAAAAAAAAGGACAATTTCGCCCAACAGTTGTAAAAATCTGCTTAAAACTTTAAGACTCGAAAGCCAACGAACTTCAGTATAATATGGCAAATCTTTGTATTCAGATTTGACATCTTTCAGCCATACGTTAAGGTAAAGCGCGAGTTTGACATGCCTGCTTTAATATGTAAAAATGCAGTAAGCTTTTTTAAATCCTTAGTCAATATTTAAACACTGGGATTTAAAAACTATAAGTGTCGGGTTTTTTTAGTAAACATTCTATATTTTGCAAATATGCATTGTTCTTTTAATTAATAGTGGCCAAATTTTAAAAAGATATTTCTTAAACATAAATTTCATAAAATATGCACTTCTTTTTGACATTTATTAAACAAAATTTTATTCGAAATATTATAAAGGAAGGGAGGTGCAACATTACAATGCAATTTAAAAGGTAATAATCCGATTATTATTATTCCAATTCCTGTGAGGACAGGGAATTTGAAGCTGAATTTTGGTGGAGGAGGTTGATAGAAAATCCCTGATCCAAATCCGGTTTAAAATTAAATTTTTTGATTTTTTTTTCGTTGGTGAAGGCAGTGTTCCCGGTCGAAAGGGAGTAAAGGGGAAAGGGTTGGTTAAATGATTTTTAATACATATTTATATTAAGACATATTTTCCATTTTTTTTGCAAATTTTGGAAAAATAAAAACGTCATTCCTTAAGTGTTTGGATAGATAATTATTAAAATAATTGAAAATATATGTAATTGAAATTTGAATACGCAAGGTGAAAAAATTCATATTTTGGCCGATTTTTCATGGAATACTCAATGTTTGTTTTTCTAAAATTATTCTTTTTTTCTATTGGGAAAAATTTAATAAAAAGGGTTTGAAAAATTACCTTACATTTGTAATAATAAGGGGTGATTTTTCTGGCTAGATCAGTGGGCATAACGAATTATATAATTATGTTGTAAGTTGTTATTTTTTTGATAATACTATCAGGTTTAACATGATTTGTGTTTGTTACTTTTTATTTCTATTGTGGTATTGAATTATTATAAGTTTTTAATGCTCTGGTAAAGGTGCGTTTGCGTTACATGATATTAATGTTATCTCGAAAACCACTTTGTGGAGAAATCGGAAATTTAAAATATGTGTTTCCTGAAATCTGCACCAAATCATTCATAAGAACATTTTGGAATTTTCGCCAGGGAGGTGGTAAAAATGTGGTTCAATCGATAGCAAGCCTCTCTCTTTACGACCTGCCTAAATCTCAGTAGCCAGGGAGGTGGTAAAAATGTAGGTTTAAGAGCGAAAAGTCTACCATTACAGATAAGAGTTTGGCAAGATAATAAAATGGAAAACGAGTGGAATTGAAACACTGCACAAGGAAAATGACATGGAATGGAATGGGTAATGACACTAAATAAGATGATCGGGAACGAGTGGATTAGTAACAAGTGGAATTAAAACTCAAAAGAAGGAAACGAATGGAATAGCAATATTCAAGAGAAACTAAATAGAATGAAACGGAGAACGAGTGAAATTAAAACAGCTAACAAAGGGAACGAAATGGAGTGGCTAAAAACTAGAAATTTAAAAGCTGTGTACCTTGGAGTACGGCATAATTCGCTGATAATGTACTGTATAGGATTTTCACCAGGAACGTAGTAAAAAAGTGGTTTAAAACCACTTAAAAGTCTTCTCCTTTGTGCCCTGCCCAAAGCGCTTTAGCCTGAAGCCTGACATTTAAAATTTGTATGGTGAGAGAAATAACGAAAATATCACCCTTTTGACGTCCAGGCCAAACCCCTTTGCCTAGAAATTTGAAATTAAAAATATGTGTTCCGTGGAATATGGGCTAAGTCACAAGAGATGTTTTTGTGTTTTGAACAAAAATGTTAAAAAAGAAAAAATAAATAAATTTGTGTCTTTAATCACTCATCACAAACTTCAGAAGCCAAAATTTTAAAACTTTACATGTAGGTTGCTACTCTGATGTAGGTATCCAAAAAGACGGAGGTTTTAAAAATAAATACGACGAGCAGCAAATAAGGGAAGAATCTGACCCTCAATGTCCTTCCCAAACAACTTCTGCTATAAATCTGACATTTAAAATGTGTGTTCTTTGGGGATATGAGCTGATTCATTAAAGAGATATTTCTGGGAATTTGCAATTAAAGGGTAAACTATTTAATTTATTTAAAGATCGAAAAAAAAAAGAAATAAATCATCTTCCTTATTCGGATATTTAAAACTACCGGTTTACGGAGTATTTTTGTGTACCGCGTTTTATGCTATTAAAAATTATTTGGAATATATTAATTTAAAACAATTTTTTACACATGTGAATTAGATTCAATTAACAATATTTATTCCGCTAATTGAAACAGTAAACAAAATTTATTTTTCCTCATGATTTTTCAGTTAATACTGAATATCAAAAATCAAAAATTTCTTCCATTTAACAGTATATTCATTCGTTTTGCAAACGTAAGGCAGTAGACAAAATTGCGTCATTTACAGTAATGCAAAGTGAAAAAAAAACATTTTTTTCCACTTTTGCTTATAAATGGATCCATCAAAGAGAATGGACTTTAATGATGGAACTAATGTACATATTTAAATAATTAATTTCCATAAAATATAGTTTCAATTAGAAAAGTTTTTTTTTTTTTTAAATTTCGTAAGTCTGTGTTTTATTTTACACCTCAAAAAAAAAAAAAAAAACATCATATATTAACATTTAACACCGGGATGTAGGCTTTTATAAAAAAATTGTGGTTAAAAAGAAATAATTTTGAAATTTTTAAATCATTTTGGCCGTATAAAAATAGAGAGTAGTACACAAATTGTATAAACATTTTTAGAAGTTTATGATCTGGTATATCAGATTCTAAAATTTAATTTCCTTGTCATAAGCCGTTTTAACATGTTGCCCCAAAGGTGTAAGTTTCGACAGAAATTGATTTTTTTTGTTGTGCATAAGTATTTATAATGCGAGTTCGTAATAGAAGAATTTTAATTTATTGCCTTGCAATTAAAATGCAGATGATTTGCATATTTGCCGATTAATTTCTGACTTTGAAAAAAAAAATTACGTAAACAAAAACACACTATTTCCACGTTAATTAAAAAAAATGTATCAATGCTTTTGTTTCAATTAAAAAACATTTAATATAAAAAGAAATACGAAAACAACAATGAATTAACATATGAAATATTATAATATTAAGCTACCAAACCAACACGGTCGACCAGTCAATGTCGTAAACAACGTGCATGCTTAGACTTGGTTTAGAGGTCGAACTACAACATGACACCAAAAATTTGGGACAAACACGAACCAACACTTATATTAGACTACAACTTTAGACAAGTTGGCCAACAAACTCTTATATACAGCAAGCGAAAACATGTTGCAACAAACATGTTGTTAACATGTCTGAGTTGGGGCTAATGTTGGTATTGAACATTTTGCTAAAATTTATAAGCACTTGCTGTGTATGAAAATTAACTATATGCTGCATAAATTTGTTTGCGATCGATTTTAAGAATGACGAAGACGACGACATTGGTGATTATGTTCATGTCTGTGGTAGAGGATAGTCAGATAGGCACGTATGTTTGTTTATATGTATCTATGTAGATACTTAACAACTTCTACACTACTCATGCCTACATTGAATTTTCTAAACGAAAAAAAAACTCACTTTATGTTTTGTCTGTTGGTGGTTGGTTGAATGTTTGGTGGCAGTATATTAAGTGACTCATATGTCATTTCAGAAACAATTTAGTTTGTGACAAAAAAAAAGCGTGAAATTAAATGCAACTCAATGATATTGTAGTGCCGAAATTTAGAAGTAACAAATTTTGTGTATATTATTGTTCTACGCAAATTTATAGATTTTTCACTTGCTCTTTTCAGCAGGCACCATCTTACTACCAACTATTGATTTGAATCAAAATTTGGAAAAGGAAATTTGGTATGTAGGTTTCCCATCCGGCGTAGACATCCGCCAAGACGTTTTTTTTTTGAAAATTCCTACGGAAAAAAACTCCCCTGTGGCTAGAAATTTGAAATTTAAATATACCTTTCCTGAAGTATAAACTTAATAAATAAGAAGGTATAATTAAGAATTTTCACCAGGGAAGTGGTAAAAATCGTGGCTCCAAGGGTGAAAGGGTTCCCCCTTAACGCCCTATTCAAACCTCTGGACCTAGGGAGTTGAAATTTGGCATAAAGATTTCTCCTCCGGCTAGACATCTGCTAAGACGAGATTTTTATAAAATTCTACAGGGAGGGGAAATAAGCGGAAAAGTTTCCCTTTTAGTGGCCTGCCCAAAGCCTTTTATGTAACTGCTAACTCTTTGAAGCACAGGTTTTTCGATAGAAATCATGTTTTTTTTTAACATGAGCGCCCCGGTAGGCTAGCTGGTAGCGGGCTAGCTTATCAGTGCGGGGGTCGTGGGTTCGATTCCCACTAGTGGCTCTGGTCTGTTTTCGCTGCAACGAGCCGATGGCCTTTGTTGCTGGTGCTCGGTTAGGATATTAAGATTCAATTTGTAATTGTATGATTAATATAAGTAAATAAATAAATTATTTATTTTAACATAGTCTCCTTTTAATCCTATACACTTTGTCCAACGTTTCTCCAATTTTGTTAACCCTTGCAAAAAATAATATTTGTCGGGGTTATCTAAATAGGTATTTGTTTGTGAGATGATTTCATCGTTGGACTCAAATCTCTTTCCGCCGGGCAAGTTCTTCAGGTTTAGAAACAAGAAATAGTCACTCGGGGCTAAAGCTGGAGATTAGGGCGGATGAGGAAGCAATTTGTAGCCTAGTTCATAGATTGTTGCCATGGAAACTGCACATGTCACATGACTGTGTTTGTGTATGATTGTGAGTCACCACGGTAACCATCTTGCGGAAAGCTTTTTCATAGCAAAGTGATCATTCAAAATTGAAACCACTGAGCCATGTGAGATGCCTATGGCTTTTTCTTGCATTTTCGATCTTCGATCAGCCAACAGCGTATCAGCAATATTTTTAATTGCTTCGCGTGTAGAGACCTCAACTAAGCGTCCAGAATGTTCGAGATCTTCCATGCTTGTAAGGCCACAACGAAATTCAGAAAACCAATTTTTCTCCATTAAAATTCATGGAGCTTAGTTTCCATAGTATTAATCAAGCTTAGCCTTAGTTTGAGTGATGGTTTTTCTCCGAAAAAATAATGCCTTTTTTTATTTTCTCATGAAATCACACGCTAGTCTGCTATCAATGGCTGTCAAACACAAACTAAATAAAATTTTGACAAGAGTTAACTGACAGATGCCTGTTGACAAAAGCAATGTTGCCCTTTCAGTTAAAAGGCGGGAAATTCAAAAAGTTACGGACCTATTGACCCGCCCTCGTATATTTCAGAATTTTTGCCAGATATTTGAAAAATCCTACCGGAAGGGGCAAAAATTGGGAGAATTCTAGCCATTGATGGTCTACCTAAACCGCAAGAGAGGGCAAAAGAGGGAAAAGTCTTCCCCTTGACGGCCTGCCTACTCCCTTTGGCTGTATACTTGAAATTTGAAATGAATTTTTGCTAGAGTCAGCCCATATTCTTACTTGAAAGACGAAATTTTTGGAAATTTGATTTGTCAGTTTTTAAGAACATGGGCTAACTACAGATTTTTGGAAATTTCTAAAAGGATGGGAAAGGTTTTTCACTTGACATCCTACCCGATTGGCTACAAATGTGTATTTAAAATATAAAATATGTGTTCCTCTGCGTATGTGATAATGTTCTTAATGGTATTTTCATCAATGAATTCCATCAATCCCGCACCGAGAAAACAGGATCAGTTGCGTCCACCGAATTTGTTGGCAATCAAATTTAAGCGGTTACGACAACTGTCTTCATATTATATTATATTTTTAGTTGTGAAAGCCAATATTCAGTTGTCCAATTTAATATTTATATTCCACAAAAATATTTTTAAGCTCCACAAAATTTTATTTTAAGAAAAATTTTATTTTTAGATCGAACCTGGGCATTTAGATCCATAGTTCAGACTCTTTCTTGCTGCACCCTTACTAATTTTAATTTTCATTGATATATTTGCTATTTAATAATTTTTAATATTTTATTTCAATTAAAAAAAAATATTTTTAAATGTTTGCCTTTTCCGGGATTTGAACTCAGAAATTCGGTTTACTGAGCTGCCTCTCTACCCACTACACCGCAAACACTTATAAATTTTGAAGGCTAAATTTAAATAATTCGTTAGAAAAACATATATAGGTTTAATTTGTTTATCGATTCCAATCATTAGTTGCGCCTATAATTAATACATCCACAATTCGGATGCTTCTACTGAAACCCTATAAAATAAAATGATATATTTGATCAGGATTACCGACAATAGGATTGTTTTTTAGTTCCCTTTCCCTCTTTCTTAATATAATAATTTAGCTTTCTTTATTAATTATAAGTGATTATAAATGACATAACGTCCTAACAAATACATTTTAATGGGTTTAATCGAATTCCAACCAATCTTTTCTCTGGGTGCTGGCTTTAGCCCGGTCAATAATGTTTTGACTTGTTAGAGTCCTCTACATATTACAAGAAAAAATATAAATATATAAAAATTTGTTAATTTTTTTCTATGAAATTTTTTGAAAGATGAGTTAATATAAGCTCGGCAATAAGCAATTTTGTGAAGTTATTCTCCCCACATATTTTACTTTTTGCTAAGATATTTATATTTTATTTAAACGGGGGTTAGTTAGTAAGGTATTTTTGTTATAGGACCATTTTGAAATAGTTTGGACACATAACTCTTTTTTTTTTTTTTGTTAATTTTACCGATATTTTTCAGTTTTGAATTTTCATAGTTTCATGGATTATGATTTATTTGCATTAAACAAAATATGCACCACTGAAAGGCGTATATTGATTTTGCTTCATTTATTAGGGGAGCTTCTTTGTAAGGTATTCTTTTAATTTGGCATCGGGTATAATTGTGGTTTTAAACGTTTTCCAAGGTAAAGATATTATAAATGATAATATAATAACATGAAAGTGAAAGTGAAGTAAAAAAATCTCCACAAACTATATTTGACTTTATCATACTTATTAAACAATCCTTATTAATGTGTTAAAAGATATTGTTTATATTCGGTCTTGACCCACTATAATTTTCTTAATTTTTTTTTTTTGTTATTTATAAAAATATATTTATATTTTTGTGGTGGAATTTATATCGTTGATTGAATGTACATATAATTTTTATTATTTAATACATACTATACAAACTCGTACAACTTCATTATTATGCGTCAGACATCGTCATCGAATTCTTTTAACGTTGTTATACCTTACATCACTACATAACCAGGGTGTACTAAGCTTTTGCTGATGTTTGTATCAATCAAAAACATGGCAAATGGACCTGCTTCGTAGACTTAAGATAATTTTTTGAGTTTATTGAGCGATGTCCATTCGTCTGTCCATGTAACCTTTTTATCAAAATACAGGTAACATACGCAGTGAAAAAACATGGTTGCAACATGAGCACTGCTATAATATCACGTTATGCTTGCTGCATTTGTGTATGGTTGTCACAATCATGTTATTGTTTTATAAATAGGTTCTAACCTTAAATATGGTCGCCATCATCGTTATTATAGTAAATATTTTATTATTTTACGATTGCCTTATAATACACACGAGTCAATTCATCGCCAAAAAGATTCTATATAAAGATTTTGTATTTTTTATATGAAAAGTGCTTATATTTTTTTATAAGAAAAACTCTGTAAGAAAAAGTCTGATAATATTTCTTATACAAAATACTAGATTTTTCTAGAATTTTTCTGCTTAAAACAATTTTAGATATTATGGACTTTATCTTAAAGTAAAATTCTCAGATTCTGCAAACTCTTTCTTAGACAAAAAAAACTTAGATTCTAAGGGCTTTCTTTGAATAAAAAATTCTTAGATTCTGAGGACTTTTCATTATAAAAAATACTTAGATTTTAATGACTTTTTCTAACAGAAATAATTCTAATAGATTCTAAAGACTTCTTCAAAAAGAAAAATTCAGAGTCTCTACGGTCTATCCAAAAACAAATCTTAAAAATGTCATTAGAATCTAAGCATTTTTGATATTAGAAAAAGGCCATAGAATCTATGTTTTTTTAATTAAAAAATTTCTTAGAATTTATCTTTTTTTTAAGTATTTTTCTTTAAAAAAGTCCATAGAATCAAAGAAGTTTTCTTCAAAAAAGTCCTTAATAGCAAATTGTTTCTTTAGGAAAAACATTTCTTAAAGAAATACTTAAAGAACTTTTTCATAGTTTCGAATAACAATATAACTGTAGGAATAATATTACGGTTAATTTATTATCATAAAATATAAAAACTATATAATAGTTCGAATATGGTTGGCACAATAATAATCCCAATAATACATATATGATGCTCTTGTAATATGATTGCCCCAACCATGTTTTTTCTCTGCATGCATTTCTAAAGATAACACTGTGCAAAAAAAAAAAACAACCTACAAAATTTCCTGCTGCAACAATTGTTTTTTAATAAACTTGTCCCCTATAGTGCCATAATGGCGCTCAGACCTTATTTTAGTATGTATAAAAAAAGATTTAAAAAAATCAAATTTGACAAAAAAGAATTTTTTAGATGAATTTTTTTGCAAAAATCTTACTTCAAATAGTCATCCCTTATTAAAGACACTTTTATAAGCTATCTCAAAAACTATTATTTTTTGGGGGAAACTAAAAAAGTTTTATAATAATAATATGACATTTTCCAACAATTTTTTTTTAATTTAAAAAAGTCACAAGTTTATTATAAAACTTTTTTTTTTGTCTCTTCTGAAAAATATTAGTTTTTGAGATACGAGATTACGAGGAGTGTTAGTATGCCCTCTATATAAACATAGAAATTTTGCACCCCGCCCTTAGGTTATTGGCTTTCTAGAATAGGTGTCAAATTTTGTAGGAGGTAATTAATTTGAAACTGGATTTAATCGATTTTAAACTAGATTTCAGTAAAAATTATATTAAAACACACAAAATCATTGATATAAGAATGTTTTTTAGTTGTGAATCATATTTCAAAAATTAAAGCAAATCGGACAACTTTTGAATCAAGTCCTCATATAAACCATCTTGCCGGGCAGTTTTGTCATAATTTTTTTTTTGTATATTTTCTGCCGCGTTAATTTTTGCTCCCATATTCCGTTAAGGAATTTTGTCCGCTTACCCAAATATGTGTTTATCTAATTCGTAGTATGGTGTAAGGGCATTTCATGGTCGGGCTTTACGGACTACAAATTGTTTTGCTTGTATTTTTTATTGCGTTAACTTTATTGCTGTATTTTCGATTATTTCTTGTGAGTTTTTTTTTGTGTGGTAGTTATACAAGTTTTATTTTGGTTCTTATTCTTCTTTTTACAACACATAGAAAGCCAGGGTTCCAATATTCTTTCCCAACTTACCAAATGACTGGAGAAAAATATTATTATAAGCTTACAAACACAAGCCTTAAGTTTGAAAAGACTTGAGAATATATTGGAAAAGGTAATCGTAACAATTGTAGAAAAATCAAAACGGAACCCTCGTGAAAATATTGTGTGTGTATGATTACTATAAGCTTATTCTTGCAATTGTATAATAAGCTTACAAAAATAATATATTATTAATAGTTGAAAAAGAGAAATCATAATTATTTTCTTTAATTTAATTTATTTTTTATTTTAATTTTAAAAATAAATAATAATAACTCATTTTAAATATAAAAATAATAATTCATTTTAAATATAAATAATAATAATTAATTTTAACCATAAATAAAAATAATTAAATTTAATATGCAATTGCACGTTCACTATATAAAATTTACAACTAAATGTACACGCAAAACACGTTTGACAAATTTAAAGAAAAAGTAATGGCACTTGTTGTATGCATTATAAGCGTAGAACAAAGACAACAAGACTAGAATTTATTGAAAAATATTTCAATTTCAATCGTCATATTGCGTTGTTGTTGTATGTTGTTCATTTTGCATACTTAAGAAAAAGTTATGTATAATAATCTTTTCTCTAGCATTGTTAAATACTGCTTGTGAATTCACATTTTATAAATATTATAATAACCGAAATTGAGAAAAGCTTAAAACACACTATTAATATAAGCTTATTCTAAAGTTGTATTGCTGTTTGATTGCTATATGGTATATTGGGTTGTGTGTTCTTACGCTGCTGCTTCTTCAACTTTTTTTGTCGATACTGTGTCTTCCACTGCTGCAAGTATATTACTGTTGTATTGTACTCAAATTGTTTTGTGTATGTAGTATTGAGTTTCCTCTTCTTTCCGTTTTTCTTGTGTGGTTTGTTTGGCATGTCTGTGCCTGTTCAATTTTTAGTTTTATTCATTCATATACACTACAATACCAAATGAAATTTGTATATAGTGCAGAGGTTCCCTAATCGCTGTCACATAAGCTGGATACATCAGGTGACTAGCGTAAGGGTTGCGAGTATGTTTTTATTTAAAATGTATTAACATGGCGTTGACATAGCAGGGTGAAGTTGGCCTTTTGTGACATGTCATAAAACTAGCCTTAGCTTTCATAGAAAACACTATGAATGCCGGCTAACCACAAAATCTTTATTCATCAAAGTAGTTGGTGAACAGAATAAATAAATAATTTCCCTATTTTACCTATTTTCTTCTGGTGATTATGTTCGTTGGTTATGGAGCAATTAACACACTCCGGAATCGACTGTCACGAATGTATTTACTAAATATTTAATTTACCTATAGTTGCTATGTAAGCAGGGATGTGCAGGGAGGCTTTTAATTGAATGTTTTCCTCTATGTTTTTACCAGAACTTTATGGATGGGCTGCCTATTTGGATTAGTGTATTAACCAGACTGCAGTTCTTTTTTTTTTTTTTGAAAAGAATAACAATACAGGAAGTCCTTCCTACCAGTTTATGTGTTGCTTTCAGCAACGTAATTGCGCGAGATGTTAATACTTAGAACAGTTGTTGCCCGCCAACTGGTGAAGAGTTGGCAGAATTATTGAAGCTTTTTAGTTATTTTACTTCGGTGGGGTTAAGCGCTGTGGGAAGGTGGATGTTAAGACATGTTGAGAGATAAAATCTCATATAAATTATTTTTCTAAATTGATGTTGCCGTGGCTGGGGATCGAACCCCTAACATTTTGTGTAACAGTCCAAAGTTTCTATGCTACTATTACACGCAGAGAAAAACATGGTTGAGGTAATCATACTCAAAGAGCATTATAAATTTTTAAGATTATGATTATGCCAACAATAGTCGTACTATAATATAGTTATCATATTATCATAATTAAATAACTATAATATTACCATAATATGGTCCCTACAGTTATATTATTGGGAAGAAATATTCTTCATAAAGAAAAAATTTGTTATTGTGGACTTTTGTAAGAAAACTTCTTTGATTATATGGAATTTTTTAAATACTTCAAAAAAACTTCCAAATTCTAAGAACTTTTTTAATAAAAAAAAACATAGACTTCTGATAATAGAAAAATTCTTAGATTCTAAGGACATTTTTAGATATTTTATGGACGTCTGTCCTTAGAATCTCAAAATATGTCTACTAGAAAAAGTCCTGAGAATTTATTGCAAATATTTTTCATGATGAAAAGTCTTTAGAATAAAAGAATTTTTTACTCAAAGAAATGCCGTGCTTTTATGGCTTTGTTTAAACTTGAAGTTAGGGCTTGAAAACAAGTGTTATAATTATGTAGTTTGAACTTGAATTGAACGGTAATTCATGGCTTGAATTAAAGTATATTCTCACTGTCAAGCAAGGCTTAAAATTGGATAACATCACTTGAATAACACTTGATATTAGTTTTAATTCTAGTAAAATTATCTATTGTGTATTATGAGTGTTAATGTCAAAATCATGTTTTATTTAATTTATAATTATTCATTGATTGTTTTCAGCATTTAATAGTCCCATAATTATCATATTTTTTTATAGTTAGAATTTGTGTAACTACAGTATGGTTGAAGCCAATCATATTATAAAATAGAAAGTGGCAATCTTAAAGTAATAAAATATTTACTATAATCATGATGGCAGCAACCATATTGATGGTTAGAACTTATTTATACACCAACAACTTGATTGGGACGACCATGCCCGAGTGCAGCGAACAGAATATAGTAGCAGTAATCATGTTGTTGTTTTTCTCTACGTGGTGGCAATCTTTTTGAGATATTATTGATGTGCTTCATTATTTGCCCCACCCACACACATGCAAGTACAAAAGAGATTGTTGCTGCCAACTGAATTTCTTTTTTAGTAACCAAATTTGTCGGTTAGGAATAAAATATTTTGTTTTTGGGTTAACTGCTTTGCCACTGTTGCTACAGCAACCGCAAAATTTTGGTTACCACAATCAAACCATTCCAATGACAACAAATTCGATTGTCTGCACGAAGCTGTTTTATCTGTGTGCGAAATAAATATTGGGAATCCCTTACATATAATAAACTTACACTGTTTTGTTTTTAACGCGTGCAGTTAAAATTCAAAAAAAAAAAAAAAAAAAAAAAATATATGCGCTTCAGCGATATTTGCTGTTTGCAGCTGCTTCTTTTGTCAACAACAGTACGATAATATTGAAAACAGCTCGTTCCTTAAACCATTCTTTGGTTTCATTTTATTATTATTGTTTTGTACAACTTGTTCTGCTTTTACTTTCTGTTGCAGTTTCTTTTTCATTGCTTCCGTTTTTTTTTTTTTTTGTTAGTTGACTACAATACCAACAACATGTTCTTATTACCTATGAAATAAACCCCAAAAATAAAATGTTGTTTACGAAAATAAGTAAGAAACAGGAATTGTTAACAAGTGAAAAAAAAATCTGCAACTGTAAGACAACACCTTGAGAAATATGAGCTATATACGATGTATTTGTTTTAGAGCTAAAATAAGCAGTTGTTTTTGATGTCGTCCTTCGTGCAGTTACGGAGCACGCGTGCAACGGAACTGTATTATTACCTTGAACTGATCTAATAGTGGTCAGGGATATTATTTATTTGCCACATGTTCAATACGTTTTTTGTATCCTATTTTTCCTGCACTTTAGCAGTTGTGTTTAAATAAGCTCGTGATGGTTGACAAAATTTAAAATTTGTATTCATACATATACTATATATGTATATTTTTTTTTTAAAAAGGGGTAACTGGAACAAGGATTTACAAATTTTTATTTGCTAAATATAATTTCGAAACTGTGAAAAATTTGGTTGATGTACTATTAAAGTAACATTTGGTACAATTTTTTTTTCCTGTAACTAATATTGGAACGATTAATCAGGGAATTTCTTCAATATTCAGTACTTAAATGGCCTTGGATGATAAAACTAAACAGTCTAATAGACTTTACACTGTTATTAACGCATAAAATATTTCCTATGTGTAGACACCTCTCGCAACTCGCTTAAAAATAAAATTTATTGCTCCAATTTTTAAATCTGCTTGAATAATTTATTTACTTAATCAGAGAAATCAATTTTTAATGAATAAATTCGCAAAATTATTTTTATTGATTGAATAATTTATTAACTTAATCAGAGAATCCATTTGATTTTCATTCTTTCTCATTATTATTTTAATACGACTAAGCGAATGAATCAATTTTTGCAATTTTTAACAATAATTGTTTACTTGCTTTATACTTCGTCAATTAAATTATTAAACAAATTATTTAATGGAACTGAAATTGATTCAGTATAAATTAGATTAGTGTCCGTTTACCGAATGTTAAACAGTAACAGTTAAATTCAAATTTTATATGAGACGCAACAACAAGTGTGTTGCCAGAAAATGCATCATTTGAATACAGTTACATTAAATTTATTTATATCGGGACACTCTAATGTACGTGTACCAATTTAATATATATTTTGTATTATAATTTTTGCCATGAACATCTGTTTTAATATGTATGATAATGATGAACCCATCAAGTCCATTTGATCCACATGCGATGAGTATGTTGTATCGAGCCACAGCAGTAAACAATGTTAACATATTTTTCATGAATACACACAGAAAACAAATTAATTGTGATAGCCGAATTTGTTGCCAACTTTATCATTCGTTTGCAGCTACCCATAAATTTAATTTTGTAGACTTGAATTCGATTAATAAAACAAAAGTTCGATTGAGTTTTTGGAAAACAGTTTTCTGCGACCTTATTATTCAATGGTGTCCGAATATTATTCCAATATTCGTCTTTGATATTATGTCTGAAATTTCACACATAAAATAATTTTTCGTTTAAATTAACTGAAAATGTAATTAAAAATAAATGAAAAATCACTAAAAAACAGATCTACCAACTTTTTGATGTAATTTAAAAAAAAAATTCATTTATTTTTGAATGTTAATAAATGAACTTACTTTATCCGTAAATAATAAATGATTTTTCTTTTATTTGAACTGTTAACAAATCCGTAACAAGAAATTATATTTCCTTTATTTATTTTAGCTGTCAATTAATTTACTACAAAATCCGAAAAAATAGATGATATTTACATTTATATTTACGGATTCAAGTTTTTTTTTAAATGTCATAAAGTCTTTCTGTAAAGTCTGTAAAAATAAACGCCTTTTAATTTATTTTGTTTATTTTAATTATTAAAAAATTACAACCATTTTTTTAACAAATCATTTTAAATGAAAATATTAACTGTAATTTCTATAAATAATTATAATTATTTATACAAAAGCTTTAGTTTGCGAAGCCAGAATTCGACATACCTCCAAGAGTTTCAACGACTTATCATCTTTTTGACGATTTTTACAAATTTTTTTTAATAAAGTGTTTTTTTTTTTAATACAGATAACAGAAAAAAATGTAAAATATATGTTGTTTTTGTTTTTAAAATATTGAAAAATTTCAGAATATTTATGCTGCAATATGATATCTATTTTTGGATAATTGAAAACGATTTTGGACAAATATTTTAGAGTTTGTGAATTCTATAAAAAATTATATATTCTTCGTCTACCGGGCCAACCTTCTCTTTAACATTAGTACATGTTTAAATTATTGGTTTTATATTTAAATATCATTTTAAAATATTTACTTTACAATGCCGAGTGGCGTTTTTAAAAAATTAATATGGCAGACAACTATTTTAAAAGAGATCGGATTTTCTCGAAATTATTTATTCGTAGCCTCTTAAGGTTGGTCAATAAAAATCTGAATATATATTTTCAGAATTCAAAACAGCGGACTCAAAAAAGCATTTCTAAGTTTTTAATTTAATATACTCAGAATATTTTGAAGTTTAATGTGTGTAGTTTAATAAAAAAAATTCAGTTCATTTAAAAATAAAGGAACGAACATTTATTTTTCAAAGACATATATATTTTAACTTTTTATACATTTGTTCAAAATGATTTACTGTCATATAACGATTTTTTTGGTTCATCCTCTTGAAATTTAATAAAAATTTACCCACAAAACGAAAATTCGTATTTTTTTTTGTATATATATATTAAAAAAATTCCATTTTTATTTAAATTATTTACACACACATAAGACCATTCACACAACTTATAGATTGTGCGAGCATACAATTTGTAGATTAAAAAACAAAACAAAATACAAAAAAAAAATTGGAAATAATTTCAAATAAATGAATAACCATTAATTTTTTACGGAATTGAAAGGTAAAATTTTAACATTAATTTTTAACTGTTGTTTTTTTTACTGATTTCTCAGTTGTTTTAACAACATTTAAAAATAAATAACAAAAACTATTTGATTTAAATGAACATTAAGTAGACCTGTTTTTAAATGACATATCATTTCTTTTAAATGGTATTTTATATTATTTTAACTTACAAACCTTTTCAAGTGTAGAGTCTATATTTTAAATTTTGATAACCTTCTAATAACTGAAATAATACAGGAAATCACGTGAAAATTGTGCTTTAATTTAATTTCACTCAAATTTGATATGATATTTTTCTATTGAAAAAAATTTAAGTTTTGTTTAAAACAATTTGCTATACTTTAGGGAAAAATATTTATGCATTCGGTTTTAAATTTGTCCAAAAATTGCCAACTTTGGGGAAGTTCGTAGAACTTCAGAAGTTTTCAACGAGGATTCGTCTTAAGCGTTTTCGTATTAACAAAATTTTGTTTCCAAAAACGTTAGGATTTTCCAAGAGTTGTTTTTTTAATTTTTTTTTATAGAAAAGCAACTGTAATTACAGTTCAAAACATCAACTATGTTAGTGATTTTCGCACATACAACCAGTTCCAGTGGTGAAGGGGATATGTCCGAAACATTTGCACATATAATCCCAAAACCGAAAATTGAGACATTGCCCATTGTGATTATGTCTCATGTGTACCTTAGGTAACGAACGAAGGATTGAGTTGGTTATAAAATCGATTGCCGCAAACGTATGTTTTTTCTCTGTGTATATATTGTATGTGAATTAATGTCGGTCTGTCTGTTCTTCCAGTCAGTATTCCGTCTGTTTGTCTACCATTTTTTTTTGCTGTCTTCCTCAACTTCTGACAACGAGACAGACAAACCATGTTAATGTTGTGCGTGTAATGTTATTGTTTTTATTGTCTCGTCGATTGTTGTTTGCTTAAAATATATATTTACATTTTTCATATGTGCACCATCATATATATTTTTCAAAAACTTAAATTTAAGAAAAAATCCTATAAAGACATCGATATAAAATAAACATATTATAAAAATATTCATACATTATGATCAAATATTTTTTATCGAGCCTGCGTTGAAGAAACAAGCCGTGTACATCTGAACAGTTTCAACATAATTTTTATTTTTGTCTTTCGCTAAAGTTACATTTCCAAAACTTTTGAGTGGAGTACCAGATAATTTATTGGCTTCTGTTGATTGTATAACAAAATTTTTCAAAACTTTAAAAAACCGCTGATATTGCAGTGAATTTCTTGTACTTCAAGTTACCTCGCTTAATGCAAAAATGTTTCTCATGTCTTATAAAGTTTCCTACCAAGGGTGATACAAATTTCAACTATGTTGACAGTTAAAGCAGGGACCCTTTAAACAAGAATGAACAAACTACCAAATTTTTAGCCACCCATGATGCCAAATGGTGCGACTACAGCAAAATTCTTAGCCGAGACCACGAAATTCTAAGCCGATTTACAGAAACATTAAGCCGCTAGCAAGGGTTGTAGCGCAAGTACAGTGATTGTGATGCCAATGTATACATGCTTGAATTAGTACAACCCTTGCTAGAGGCTAATTTTTTCTGTAAATCGGCTAAGAATTTTGTGGTCTCGACTAAGAATTTTTTTGTAGTCGCACCATTTGGCATTATGGGTGGCTAAAATATTGATAGTTTGTTCATCCTGGCTTATAGGGTGCTTGGTAAAAGTCGTCGATTCACCAAGCCACCGAGCCAATCCTGAAAGTGTTAATTACTGCAAGTTTACAATACTGTTATTTTATTAGACAATTTATTTGAAAAAGTATTTTTTTTATAATGAATTAAATAGCGGTATTAAAACTTGTAGTAATTAACACTCGGTGGATTGGTGGATCGACGACTTTAACTCTCTGGAAATTTGTATCATCTTTGGTAGGAAATAACTTTTACTCTATACATCCTGGAATGTTGTATTATTCTTGCTCTTGCCAGGTCTTTCCCGTTTGTATTTTACTGACTGAGTTTTTCTATAAAAAATACTTCTGGTAAAACATTCCAAATAAGTGTTCTCCCAGTAATACATTTTTAGTTCCACGTTATTTTTCAGTACTTTATTATTTTGTATTACTGATCATTTTTGATTGGGTACTTGAATTCGGTAAATACATTTTTTTTTTATTTTTACCAGAAAGCATTTACTTCTTTAATAGATTTGTCTTGCATAATTCAATTAAAAACTAAATAATGCAAATTTATATTGTGCATATTTACATCTTGTTGTCTATTTGATAATATTGAGCTTTTATTTATTCTTTATGTGTTGATTAAATTTTTATTTATTTAGTTTTTATTTTCTTTTTATGAAATTTTATTGCACATATTCTATTGATTTTACTATTAAAGTGATATCATATTTATCCTTTTGAATGTTTATTCTATCATATTGTCTGTTTATGGCAGGCAATAGAAAAAAAATCAATTTAAAATTGAACTAGTTTTTGATACATTTTTATTGTAAAGTAGGGCTGGGATTTCTATGTCAGAAACAAGCCGTGTACATCTAGTTTTGTTTACATCTGCATTAAAATCAGTGGAAATCTTTTGTAAAATCTCAAGATTCTCAATGCAAATAAAAACCCACAAATTTACGAGATTTGTAAGAAATCTTATGAAAATCTCGCAATAGGTAGATTTTTTTAAAATACAACACTGCGTTTTACTTTGTAGACTTTTTGCATGAAAAAGTGGCAACGCTGGTCAACAGCTGACAAAAAAAATATGACAAAACAAAGAAATAAAATAATTATTAAAAACATAGAAATAAATTTAAATCCATAAAAATGTCTAACTTGCCAAAAGAAGTATTCAAAACTACCGTTCTAGTTTTTACTTCCGATGAAGGAAAACGATAAATAAATAATTACCTGTTTTCCTCCCATAAATATATTGAAAATTCTTAACTCTTGATTGTAGTTCTAACAGGAAAATAAAATTACTAACATAACTAACGTTAGATTTTTACTTCAAATAATGGAAATTGTACTCCGCCAAAGAATAAAGTTCTCTTTAGAAATATTTTTAATTTGAGGTTATTTTTATTTTGGTTTGTTTTTACAAAAAAACTGGTTGTCAAATCGAAGTCTCGCTAAGTACAAATGAAAACGATCAAGATTTGTGTGCGAGATTTCCATTGAAATTTTGCGACTTAAAGTTAAATTTAAACGCAGCATAACTGATCTTGTTCAACGTTTTTAATATTGGTAATTTAAAATTTACAATTGTCTAAGGCGGCTATTCGGAATCATGTGACTAAATTTCGCACCAAATTTACATTATTGGACATTAAACCACCAACACGCATAGATAGAGTGCGGACAGAGGAAAATGTCTCAGCTGTATCGGCCAGTGTTCTCATGACAGCGAATTATCAATTCGGCGCTACCGTGCGATGATTACAAGCTGGACTTGGCTAACATGTGGTTTCAACAAGACAGTGCCATTCACGTTTGTGGCGGTTTGGCCGCCTATATCGTGCGATTTAATGCCTTTAGATTTTTTTTGTGGGGGGGGGGGGGGGGCTATGTTAAGGCTCTTGTCTATTTGTTAGAGATAAAATACCGATTTGTTAGAGAGAAAATACCAAAATTGGACCCAGTGTATGAACCATTTGAGGCGCAGCCACGGTCAACATTCTTTAAATTTGAATTATATAGACCGTTCTAACGACGGAAATAAATATTTCATACATTTCTATAAATTTTAAAAATGCAGAATTTTTGGCAAATTTTGGGCGTTTATCTTAAAACATTGATATTGGTACAATATTAATTTGTTTAAAGTATTGGCCATAGTTAGCTATATCCTTTTCCCATCTTTTTGGCAACATATGCCTTCGGCGTCAATATTCTGCTCATTTTTTGAGCCAGTGCGTTTTTGTCCCATGCTAACGAATCAATTGAGTTCGGTATAGGTCCCCGTGATCGCGTGGATCGATTTTATCAGCTCATTATAGATGGGACTCTTTGGGTCCCTCCATATACGGAGTATTACCTTGGCGCCATAGATATTGGGCTTTGTCGTTGATTTGGCGGATTGGCCAGGCTTCACATACGATTGTAATGGACCCATTTTTTAACGCCTGTAATGATTCGATACAAAAATTACTTCTCTTTATGGTGTTCAAGCAGCATTTTGGACATACAAAATCGTTTGTCAACATTTGTCGGCTTCAACTCGTGTCGTTCTCAACTTCCTTGCTTTTGGATGGATCCTACTGCTTGCAAACGTTTTAAAATGGCTGCTTGAGTGACTACCAATGATTTTGCAAAGTTTGCAAATTTCGTCGAGTAATGCTTCCAGTACATCATCCGTGTCAAAATCACAACTTCTGAACCACAAAAACCATCTGACGCACGTTAAAATCGGTGAAATATATTCAGGATAAGCCAATAATATTTATTTTTTTACAGAATTTTTAAAAACGAGGCCCAGAAATTTTATAATAACCTTGGATCTTTGAATGTTAAAATTCATCTCAAGTGAAGACACTTACTTTCAATGTTATAATTAGAAAAATAGTTTGCAGAAAAATTTGTAAACGGTTTTCAATCCCACTTTATTGTTTTTGTACTGATTTTTAGTAAAAAATTATTATTTAGCAAATCTTTTTGCTATTTACATTTTACAAATTATAGAATTTCTACAGAATATTTACAAATTTTAATTGCTCATTTCAGAAATCATTTTACAAATTTTTGAAAACCGATTTGCTAAAATTAGCAAAAAAAATTTACTAAATTTAAAAAGTATATATAAGAACTTTCCCGAGAAAAGGGACCTAGTGTATTAAAATGAACTTTTGAGAAAAACGCATTTCAGTTGGGAGATGCGATTTGGTATGGTTAGTTATGATTGGGTGACGTCATGCCTATGTGGTGACGTATTATTTTTAACTTTTAGTGTGACAATACCTTTGCTATTGTTGCTGCTCTGTTCGTTCTCAGCTATCGATTTTCCCAAGTTCGGTTTGTACGTTTTTATGGCGTAAATAAATTTTTATCAGAAATCTTACTCATTTCATCTTATTCTATACCCTTTTAGGTACCAGAATCCACTCTTAAGTCCAAACGCGTTGTTTGACACACTAGGTCCCTTTTCTCGGAGAAGGTCACATATATTGAAGGAAATGTTTTTTCTAATTAAAACTTACACCTCCAAACTTTAGTTGCCTTAAAATGTTACATGTTATTACAAATATTTTATTTAAATTATTTGTCATTAAAAATAATGTGGTCAAGATGGGAATCGAACCAGGGAACTCTGGTTGCTATCTAAGCTATCGACGCATATAGTATTTGATTGCTCTAAACTTAAATGAATTGTTGCGCTTCATTTTTTCGCTAGTGTTTTCAAAACAAACTTACAAAAAAAAAACACAAAGTAATGTATCTAAAAATAGATTTTCAAAAATATTTCAATTATTACTTTACATTTATAAATCGTATATTACGTAATCAATAATGAGTAACTTATTACTTTATGCTTGCAAATAATGAAAAAGGTAAGGAGCTATTATTACAAGGTAACGCATGAGAATATCGCACCCATTACCAAAGTTTTGCTGGGTAGTTTAAAAAAGGGGGCGGAAAGTGAAGATACCGACTCATGTCTAAGACATCCACTTAGAATAGCACTAAAAAGTTTTATTTAGTTCTAAAAATCAGCCCTAAAAACAATTAAAATTTGACCTTAAAAGTAAAAAAATGACTAAAATATTTTTTAAAACAGAAATTAAATTCATTTATATTTATACAATTTTTAAGTCTTTGATTTAATTTTTTTTTAAATTTTGTCTAAAATATTTTTTGAAAAAAAATAAATAAAATAAAAAAATAATGATTATTTATTTTCTATTTTTTAATTTCTTTTGTAAAAAGATTTTAGACTCAATTTAAAAGAATAATATAATATAATATTGAAGATCGAATGAAAGAAAATATAAAATAAAAAATTGTTGATGCTCGACAAAAAAAAAAAAAAAAAAAATAAATTTGAAATTTTGCTTATTTAGCAAACAGATTTTAAATACCACTTTACTAACAGTTTACTAAAATTTAGTAGCGGCAGCTAATTTCTTCTACAAATTTCCTTGTACTACAGGTCAGCAGACATGTGTTGCTAAGATTAGCGAAAAATACCACTAAACTAAAATTAGCAAAATTTCCCGTAATAACAGCAAAATTTTTAGTTGCCATTACAGACTTTTTTTGGTGAGTGTATTGCAATGTAATGATATAGTTATCATGCATTCGGCTCTTGCTATGATGCCTGCAACCACATATCAATTTTTCTTTTAATATTATTCGAAAATTAAACACACACACACATATTTTAATAAATAAATAACAGGTGAAAAATTTAATAATTTGTTACAATATGTGTAGAAAAATGAAAACAATTTTTATTTTATTTTTATTTATATTAATGATATAATAACAAATTATATCCTAATACCCTAACCGAGCACTAGCAACAACACGCAAAGAAAAAACATGTTTGGGGCAATCATATTTGAAGAGCATCATATATTTTTGGATGTATGGTTGTGCCAACAATAGTCGTACTATAATATGGTTATTATATTATGATAATAAAATAACCATATTTTTACCATAATATAGTCCCTACAGTTTTATTATGATTCAAAAATCAACATATTATGGTCCTAAATAAACATGTTATACTGAATTTATCATAATACGATCGCACGTAATCATAGTATGCTCAAAATATTATCATATTGTGGTCCCTCATAACTATATTATGATTTCTGGATTATAATTATATGATTCCTAATCTAAGAAAATTTCTTACAGGAAAAGATTTTAGAAACTATGAAAAAGCTCTTTAAATTAAAAAATATTTCTACTAGAAAAAGTCCTTAAAATTAAGTATTTTCAACGATGAAAAGAATCTATGAATTTTTCTTTCACAGAAAGGCCTTAGAATATAAGTTTTTTTGGAATATATGAACTTTTATCTAAGAAACAGTTTGTAGAATCTGAGAATTTTAGTTTAAGGAAAAGTCCATAGAATCTAAAAATCTTTTTATCCGAAAAATTTCTAAAGATCTAATATTTTGTGTAAGAAGCCCTTTCGCACGGAAAAAAAATTATGGTTTCTACAGACTTTTTCTTATAAAAAATATTTTAATAATATTTTGAGAACTGTTTACAAGAAATGGATTAACATATTTAAAAAAAATAAATTCTAATTGTTTTTACTGAAAAGAATTAAAAAATATAAAATCTTTTAATATAATCTTTTTGACAATGAATTGATTGATTGATTTGAAAAACCCCTTTAAAAAAAATCTTCTAAAGCTAAAAAAAAAATAACTGGATCTCAATGGATCAATTGATGAAATGTTTTAATGGCTTTCTACTCATCTGATATTTGTCCAGTTTTAGTAAACAATATATGATTGTTTTTTAAGACATTTTGTAGTAAAAGCAAACTGACTGAACTGATAAAATTTTGGTTTTTTGAAACCAAGACAATATTATGACTGTAAATGTTAAATTCGTGTTTTATTTAATGTTTAATTATTTATTGATTGTTGCCAGCATTTTATCGTTGCATAATTATCATATTTTTTTCATAGTCAGAATTTCAGTTACCACAGTATGGTTACAGCCAATCATGTTATTAAATAGAAGGAGCCAATCATAAAATAGTAAAATATTTACTAAATAATTATGGTAGCTACCATGTTGATGCTTAAAAAACCAATAACTTGGTTGTGACAACCATACCCGATTACAGCAAGCACAATATAGTAGCAGTGATCATATTGCAACTATGTTTTTTGTCTGCGTGAAAGGCTATCGTTGTAGCTAAAACAGACCAGAGCTTTTGATGGGAATTGAACCCACGACTCCCGCACTGTTAAACTAGCACGCTACCAACTAGCCTACCGGGGCGCTCAAAGAGAAAACATTTTTTTTTACTAAATTTAGTACATATGAAAATCCCAGCTCTAGTTTTAATATTTATTTTGTCATATAAATGATAATGTAATTTTTACATTATTCAATGTGTTTTGTTTAAACTTAAATAAATTTCATAAATATTTTAATTATATGTAACTTATGCATATAGCATTTGCAAGGTTCTTTATTGTTTTTCTTGTAATATAAATCTTGCAGTATACAAGAATAATGCAGGTTATAGAAGAATAAAATGGTAATTAAAGAAATTATTCCTAGTATATATATTTTGAAAAAAAAAATAAATATGATTATTGCAATTGTACAATTCTGAAAAATAATAAAATTTATTTGGAAGGATATTAATTAACAGGCTAACACAGCTTAGCAACAAAAGGCAAGTAATAGACGTTACTACTTAAACCCAGGACCCTATAAACCAGGATGAACAAACTAGCAAATTTTTAGCGACTACAGAAAAATTCTTAGTGACTACAAAAACAATTCTTAGTCGAGACCACGAAATTCTTAGCCGATTTACAGAAAAACTTAGCCGCTAGCAAGGGTTGTAGCGCAAGTACAGTGATTGTGATGTGAATGTATACATGTTTGAATCGCTACAACCCTTGCTAGAGGCTAAGTTTTTCTGTAAATTGGCTAAGAATTTCGTGGTCTTGACTAAGAATTTTTTTGTAGTAGCACCATTTGGCATCGTGGCATTATGAGTGGCTTAAAATTTGGTAGTTTGTTCATCCTGGTTTATAAGGTCCTTGCTGAAAAGCTGATAAAATTTTGAGCGTAGTATTAATGAATTTCTTTTTTAATACAATGAATTTTTTTATTGGAATAACTCAAAAAACGGTTTTTTAAATCGTTAAAACATGTTTAATTAAATCAATTTTATTGAAAGCTATTATTGATGTAGTGAAATTTTAAATAAATGTATAAATGTTGTTGCATTAATTTTAACATGAGCTTTATGAAGCTTTTATATAAATAATAATAATAATACAAAAAAGTCATTATTTCTTTAAATTATTTTCTTTGATATTTAAAATTTTTATTTCTTATGATTTCTTCATAGTAGATCCTATGAAATTAATCCATTAAGACTTGAAGTAAAATAATTTGTTTTTATTATTAATAAAGTCCTTCATAGATTTTATAATAATATATATAAAAACAATTTCAATCCGACCATGACCGACAATGGCAATGAATGTCCTTATAAAAATTTTGCACTAAAATAATTTTCAAAATGGACCTTTCTGCGAAAAATAATCTTTTCTAAATCACCTCAAAAAGTACTATATGGGGGAAAACCTAAAATCAATGATGTGCCCCTAAAGTATACAAGGTGGCCAAAAATTTATTACCCTATCGGAAGATAGCATAATTTTTGCAAATGACGGAATCTGTCAGTTCTGTATAAATATTTTTGAAGTACGTTAACAATCCATGGGAAGCTTTACTCCTTAAAACCTCGAAATACTGTTGATGACTATTTTGTAGTGGACAATTTTCGGTCCAAATTTATCATTATGTAAACAAACAAAACGTGCACTTTTGTGATTTATCGCGACTTAGAGTGATACCGAACAATGCTTAATTTAAGAAAATTTTTTTGAATTTAGACTGGATAATAAAGGGTGTCCCAAGAAGAACGCAATTTTCAAATTTTAAATAAAACACAGATATTTAAAAAAAATCGTAAAACTTTATTATATCGTAAAGTAGACAGAATAAGGTTATGTATGGAACAATATATCGTGCAGATGGCCGCCGCGGCTTTGCTGGCATGCACGCGATCTTTTAATGAAATTTTCAATGACCGTTTTGCATGAATGCTGCGGTATTTCATTAATGCAGCGTCCAATTTCCTCTTTTAAGGCTTGAGTCGTCGTCGGCTTATTCGCGTAAACCATCGACTTCCAAAAACCCCAAAGAAAAAAATCTAATGGTGTTAAATCGCACGATCTAGGCGGCCAATTCTGATCTCCAAAACGCGAAATAACACGACCGGAAATGACTGATGCAGCAATTGAATTGTTTCTCTGGCTGTATGACATGTTGCGCCGTCTTGTTGGAACCACATGCCCTCCACATTCATTTCTTCAATTCTAGGCAAGAAAAAACTGGTTATCATTTCACGATACCGAACACCATTGACTGTTTGCGCTTGACCTGCTTCATTTTCATAAAAAAAGGTCCAATGATTCCTCCAGCCCAAAAACCACACCACACAATGACACGTTGAGGATGCATTTGCTTCTCGTGAATCACTCGAGGATTTTCCTCACCCCAAATGCGACAATTCTGCCTATTGACGAAGCCATCAAGATGAAAATGGGCCTCGTCACTGAAGATGATTTTATCGGCAAAATCAGCATTTTCATGTTGTCTCTCCAATACCCAATTAACGAACTCCCTTCGCTGTCCATGGTCAGCTGGCTTCAGTTCCTGAGTCAATTGAACTTTGTATGCATGAAGATGCAAATCTTTCGTCAAAATTCGCTGCAAAGTGGATTTGGAGACACCAATTTGCTGAGCTCGGTGTCGAATTGAGGTGGATGGAGTTTGAGCAACATCATCACGTACAGCTGCGACATTTTCGGTCCATCGACCTGGTCGATGGCGCGTTGTTGTCTTTACATCACTAACAGACCCAGTTTCGGCAAATTTATCCATTAATCTCTTTACAGTTGACTCTTTTGGAGCATTATTGTGACCCCAAATTGAACGCAATTTGCGAACTGTAGCCGCAAAACTTTCACCATTTTGGTAAAACAATTTCACAATGAGAATGCGTTGTTCATTCGTGTAGCGCTCCATTTTTACTAACCTCGTACCTTCTACTAGCAAACAATAACAATTGTTCAAATGTCAAACAATGACACTTCGAATGTTGCCAGATTTAAAAATTGCGTTCTTCTTGGGACACCCTTTATGTGGTTTCAATAGGACGCCGCCACTACACACACAGCTCGCCCAACAATGGTCATTTTAAAGGATACGTTTTTGTGTCACCTTATTTCTTACGCGTCTGTGCGAACAAGCCACAGACTCTGGAAGCTTTCAAAGGAAATAGCTGACAGGAATGCGAGAACATATCGCCCGTTTTGAAATAATAATTTTTTAGAAGAATACACCATAACCCGAGTTAAATTTTTATCTAGAGTGGACGTTTTTTTAGTTTAAATTAAGTTCAATGAATTAAATTGAACGCCTTCAAATCCAATATTGATTTTAAAATTAAATCAATTGTAAAAGTTCATTATATTAATTCAAATGATTTAAATCACAGGGAACGTGTTAAGTTTTTATAAATCGAAAGTAAAACAAAAAGAATTTGTTCAATTTGTATTTATTTATATATTTCCCTTCAGTGATGCAAAAAAATGTTTTTTTTTTTTAAATGATTTAAAAGCAAATGTTTACCCTTCACTGATTTAATATCGAAACCAGGCAATGAGGGAATTCCAAAACTACCAAACAATTACCAGAGTTATTTTCATATAAATTATAGTCTGTTCCTCTATTTCGAAAGAACACGTTCGTTCGCTTTCTAGTCGAAAGAAAACTGATTTGGGTTTCACTAACTCTATTTCTATGCGAACGATGACTCGAACGACAAGTCGAATGAAAACGTAACTGTTTTCATACAAAATTTGGTTTCTCTATTTCGAACAGCTCGAACGCAAATGTCAAAATCAGTCACTTGCTATTTTTTGTCGAGTAAATATATATTTGATATTTTTAAAAGCAAAATGAAGTAAAAAAGCAATGGATAACAAAAAGTAAGTACAAAATAATACAACTATTTATAGTTTATTAAGAATTTTAAATTTTAGTTAAAAAAAATCAACAATGGACCATCCGAAGACGCTTGTATTTTATATGGAAGACAGGCCTGATTTTGCCAGAAGGACTCTAGTGTTCGGAGCAAACAAATTTTTCGCAGAGGAGGAAAATTTGACCAGAAAACTGAACTCCGTTTCACCCCCTATTGAGCTGTTGCTGAGTGGTAAAAGGTATGTGTGTGTTGTTTGTGGCTTACGTTTGCCCAAGAAGCTCATATTTACATTTTTTATTTTACATCTTTTATTTTACAAGGACTTTAGCAGTGACCGCACCGAACAGACAACAGGCAACAAAAAAGCTCTCCAAACAACAATTTTACCCACAACCAATCGATAACAAAAATTTTCACAAATAAACACACTTTCCAAATAAAAATTGATTTGTTTATTGTTATTTTTTTATTTTTTATTTGTCATATACAGCTAATAAACAGGGTTGTTTTTGTCTTTAAGCAGTTTAGTAGTATTTTTGCTACTTTTGAAGAAAATTGTAACAAATACTCAAAATATATGATCTGGCATCTCTGTGACTTGTAAATGCGTAAGAAACAAAAATCGACACACGTAAGTCAAGTCGATCGAAGGCTTTCGAAATAGAGAAACCCAAATAGATTCGAATTCGAGTGACTTGCTTTCGTTCGAGATCGAGGAACAGGATATTAGACTTACATAGCTTTGGTTGTTTTGAGGTAAGTTAGCAGGTCTAAATTATTTATTTACTTTAAATCTTCAAACAATGGGTATAAACAAAAACAATAAGAAAAAAAAACTGCGAGAACGGATCTTTTTTTGTTTTTTATTTACTGTACGATAAAAATTTGATTTTCCATCACTGAACGGTAAAAATTGATTTAAAATCACTAAACGGATTTTTTTTAAGTCACTGAAAGGAAAAAAAAAAACAATTTTTTTATATCACTGAACGAATATATATTTCTTTTTTAATCACTCAGTGAAAATGCGGCTAAAACCACCATCTATGGCGGCGCCATTGCATTATTTATTATTATTTTTGATATTTGTTTTTTTTTTTTTTTGCAATTCAAATTTGTAAATACAATTAGTTAGTTTATTAATACCATTAAATTTTTAATTTGACATTAATTTTTTAAAAATCGCAAATTGTAAGTTAAATGATATTCTCATTTTTATCAGATTTTGCCAATTAAATTGAATATTTATTATACATCATTAAATATTTACAGTTTACCATTGTGGCAACTGTAAATGTGCTGTAATAAATTCTTGTAGAAAATTGAATTGAACAGATGTGATTAAATTTTCTTGAACTACTTTAAAATAAGTAAATTCCAATAAATTATAATCGATTGTTGCGGATAAGAGGCACCAACAGCAGCAGCAGCAGCAACAACAACTACTAACGGATTATCATAGAAATTCCACCATAAAATATGTACAAGTGATTACATCACTTGTTTTATATACAGATAGAACAGCAAATAGCAACAACAACAACAACACAAACAATATGAATAACGTGTTATTGTAACAGCTGCTGCTATTATTGCTACTTGCCACTTTACAATTGAACAATAATACAAATGTATGCAATATTGTTTACCACAAGTAAGAGCACAAGTTGCTGCTGTTTCCAAACAATATTTGTTGCAGATTTTGCTTAATGTTGAGATTGCAAGCAACTAACTATGTGTGCAGTGTGTATTGGTAAATTTTTGAATCTAAATATTAAACATTTTTCTACACTTAAAATAGTTTGTAAGTTAAAATAACAGAAGATACCATTAAAAAAAATGATATTTTATTTAAAACCCGGTATACTTACTTTTTGTATAAATTCAGTGGTTTTTGTTATTTATTTTTAAATGTTGTTTAAACAACTGACATATTAGTAAAAAAAAAAACAAATGATAAATTAACATAAAAATAAATGTAAAAATTTTACCTACCAATTCCATAAAAAACTAGTGATTTATTCATTTATTATAGTTTTATAGACACATTTTTTGTGTAAATGATCATATGTGTGTATGAGTGTGTCTGTTTATGAATTTTTTGTAAATTAAATTGAAATAATTTTGTTTAAAAGCAACCAATTTAAATAAAAAACAAATGGGAATTTTTAGAAAAATTATTTTTTAAAACCACAAATTTTCGTTTTATGGGTAATTTTTTGTTAAATTTCATACAAATGAATAAAATAAGTGGAACTGAAAAAATCGGCAAATGTCAGTAAATTATTTTGAAGAAATTTACACAGAAAACAATATCACAAAATTTTAAGTACAACAAAAAAAAAACTAGAATTTAAAAAAATTAACTTATTTCTTTGGGTTTACCAAAAATTTAATTTTATTTAAGTTTATTACATATTTTTTTTATTAAAAACTAAAAGTGCAAATTATCTTTAAATTATATAAAAATTTTCTAATAAATATAAAACTGTTTTTATGGTAAAGGTTATATATTTTAGCATACATTTTAAAGTACTTTCAACTCATTGTGTCAGTATTTTCCCACTTTCGGAGGAGTTCCACTTTTTGAGGAGACTTTTTGCTATATATTTTTGTCTTAAAAATAAAACGCATTATACTAACCTAGGCGTCCTTTGTCTTCTTAAATTAACTAAATTAAGGAAATTGTTGCAAAAATACAAAATATCACAGCAACATTTCTTGCTATTATTGGAAAATTAAAAATTATTTAATGGCATCTTTAGCTTAAACCTTAATTGACATATACAAATTTTTACTTTTTTTTTTACCATTTATTGAAAAACAATATATTTTTAGTACCTGCGATAATTATAAAGTTATACATTATGCCGTAATGTATAAAATGTGCTTGCAATATTCTGTATTGTAGAGACAGCAAACAAAATTATTACATAAAAGCGCAAATTCGAAATTATTAACCTTTTGCTGACATAAATTTAAAATATGTTTTAAGCTAAATTTTTTTTCTTTTAATTTATCTGAAAAAATTTTTATTTAAAGAAATTAGAAAACATTTACATGAGAAAAAATTAATATTTTATTAACATTTTTTAAACTTATCTGAACTAAGTTGCATAAAGATTTTCCCTAGAAACAAATACATTTTTATTATTTCATAGGAAAACATTTTGTACTTTTTCTTTTTAATTGCCTGAACTAATTTTTAGAAAACAGTTCTTAAAAATTAGAAAGACTTAAAAACTGAATTCAAAAATCGCTTTATAAAATTAAGTTAATTCTACTACTCGCGTACAAAATGAATACACATACTCAAAAAAATGAACTAAAAATTAATCCAAAATTTCCTTCAAAATAGTTTAAAAATTGTCCATAAATTAAGTCAAATTTTATTAAAATTCAGAAAAATGTTCTTAAAATTAACGAAAATTCTAATGTGTTTGGGAAAAAACGCAATACTTTATATACTCAGAAAAAGTTCGTATGGGTCATTTCATGTCAAACCGCACAGAAAACTGTCATTTTCGGATTTGTCATCTCCATGACGTCATGAAAATTATCAAAAACGTCAAAATATCAAAAAAGTATCCATACAAAGTCACCCATAACTTCTAAACTATAATCTAAAATTCTGTTGGTACCATTTTAAAGGTGAAAACATTACCATCAAAATGGTCCCAAATGTTGTTTTGTATTAAAAGGTTAAATGCCATTTTTTTGAGGTTAATCTTCAAAGACCCATATCACAAAATTCATTTTTTTTTTTAAATTCTGAAATAAATATACGTTAAAAACTTAGGCCAATTCTGAATTGATGTGTTTTTTTTTCATAAATTAAGATTGGCAAATCTGCCTAGATTTAGATATGTTTATTATTTTTTTAATGATTTGTAAATATCAATTTATTCCGGAGTGTTTTGCGCTTCGCGCGTCGATTTCATACCGCCATTTTCTAATATTATAACACTGGTACTTGGCTTGGCTCGACGTGGTGACTGCGGCTAATCTTACAGAATTTTTATTTATTTTTGTAATTTTCTAGTGGTTTTCATACAAAAAAATGTAATTAAATTTGTTGTATTAGAGGAATTTTAAAATACTAAACGCTGATGGAAATAAATTGTATTTTGAATTCAAATCAATTGTAATTGTCTTCTATATTTAAAATCCCATGGAGATTATTAGCGAGGCGGATTCCTCTCGGAACAACTAGTATATAAGACATTTAAGAAAGGAAAGCGCACTTTATAAATTTCTTTTGTATTCTCTCAACACGGCTAATATGAATTGGGGCTCCAGATAAAGGAGGCATATTCCAATCTTGATCAAACAATGGAGGAAAATAAAACTTTTTTGATGAAATGGTCTAAATGTTTGCCGGAATTTCGACGTATGAAAGCAGATAGTGAATAAGCCTTAGGAATAATAAAATTCAAATGACTACAAAAAGAAAGTTCAGGATCAAAAACCACACCTAAATCCAACATTTTATCCACTGAGGATAAAACATGACTTTCCATTCTGTACTCAGAAAATAATATGTGACGACATCTATGGTACGTCATACAGAAACATTTACCAATATTGAAAGGTAAATCATTAAGTTCCGATCGCATAATTGCCCTATCTAAGTCATCCTGAAGATCAGAAATGTCTTTTTGGGGTATAAATAGGGGCTTAAAATTCTTAAAATCGACAACACACATTAGGAACTGTGAGTTTTTGAAGCAATGAAAAATTAATAGCAATGGACCCAGGATACTACCCTGCGGAATACCTGAAAAAGGAATAAAAGAAGAGACAACTGCCAATTAAGTAAAATCGAAACCATCTAAGCAAATTAGAATAAAACCCAATCTTAGAGTGTTTAAGTAATAGGAGAACATGAGGCACACGGTCAAATGCCTTTGAAAAATCAGTCTAAATTACATCAATTTGAATACCTTTTTCAAAGCAAGATATACAACCATTAGTAAAATAGAGCGCCCCGATAGGCTAGTTGGTATTTTGCTAGCTTATCAGTGCGGGGGTCGTGGGTTCGATTCCCACCAGAGGCTCTGGTCTGTTTTCGCTACAACGAGCGGATGGCCTTTGTTGCTAGTGCTCGGTTAGGGTATTACGATATAATTTGTAATTATATGATTAATATAAAATAAATAATAATAAATAAATATTAATAAAAGTAGCAAAATTAGTATTAGTAGACCTACCAGCCATAAATCCATGCTAGTAAACAGTCATATGACGTTTTAAAGAGAAAAAAAGTTTATCATAGACTATATGCTTAAAAATTTTAGCAACGTTAGTCAATTTAGAAATCGGTCTATAATTAGTAATATTACAAGATTTATGAATAGGAAAAATAGTTTTATATTTTCATTTCTGAATAAAATAACCACCATTTAAAGATTTATTAAATATAGTTATCAGTGGTAAAATAAAATCAAAGACAAATTTTTTCAAAAGAGAAGCGGATAGACCATCATTATCACATTTAAATGAATTGGATAGTTTTCCAATACCTGATATCATCATCAGGAATTGCCATAGGCCCAAAATCAAGCACAGTACAAATATTATTAAAATAAAACACATCTAGGAGTAAAGAGTTTTCATTAAAATTTGATTGAAAATATAAAGAAAAAAGATTAAGAGATCAGGAAGGTTCCCTGCAGGAAAAAAGGGGTCAGTTGGGAATTGGGACATGTCCCATCATAGGCGAAAAATGGACTGACTCCGAAAATACATATCACGAGATAGGTGGAAATAGAACCGGTTCCTGAAGTACCTGTCACGTAATCGGTTCAAAAGTCATGACATGTTCTTTTAGAACAGTCCTGTGGCATGCCACTGAGGGCAATCGAACCCTTCCTAGGACAAGCCCATATTAAAGTGACCGGTCCCGTGACCGGTCCCTATCACAATGAACGCGTCACGTGACGTGTCATAGGATAGGTTCTTTTCCCGCAGGGTTGTTCGAAGATAAATTATTAAAAGACATCCTTAAAGGAATAGTGGAATTAATTTTCTTAGAGTTTATAAAATTTCCAGAACCACTTAGGGTTATACTTAATTGATTCATTAAAGCTCAAAAGATACTGATTGTATAAATATTCATTAAGAAAATTAAATTCGCGTTCATACTGTAAAAATTTTTGCTTATCATAGTCATTATTAGTTGCTTTAAATTTATTATTATACTTATTTCTAAGATTTCTCAATCTCTTCAATCCCTTAGTGTACCAGGGAAGTTTATACACTTTAGGATTAGCTAAAGGTACATTATCTTTAATAACTCTTAAAACATTAGATAAAAAAACTTCATAAAAAATTGATATAATTTCATTATTTAATAAATCGAACCAATTTCAGTTATAAAGAAAAGCATTTAAGGCATTAAAGTTACACGCGTAATAATTATAACGAGTATTATCACACTCAGAATATTATGTAGTTAACTGTTTGAAGTTTAATACAAAAGTTTTTCGTTCCATTTAAAAATAAAGGAACATACATTTATTTTTTAAAGAAATATCTATATTCACTTTATTATACATTTATTCGAAATAATTTACTATCATTTACCATTTTTTTTTCAGTTTCATTTATTTTTTTCATTTATTTGACTTTTAATAAAAATTTACCCACAAAACGGAAACTTGTAGTTTATTTGTGTCCGTAACAGTTAAATTTTGTTTTGTTTCAAAAAAAAAAAAAAAATATTCAAAAAATTTCAATTTGTTTTTTTTTTATTTAAATTGGTTGTATATATACAAAAATTTTCAATACAAATTACAAGAACTTTATAAACACACATACATACACAAAAAGTGTCTATAGCTATGCATACCCACATTTTGTATTGTACGAGTATATTAAAAAAAATAAAAAATACAAAAAGGGAAACAATTTAAAATAAATGAAAACCAGTTATTTTTTAAGGATTGGAAGGTAAAATTTTGACATTTATTTTAACTGATTATATCATTTGTTTCTTACGGATGTGTCAGTTGATTAATCAAAATAACAAAAGGCATTTAATTTAAATGAAAATTAAGTAGACCGGTTTTTAAATGAAATATCATTTCTTTTAAATGATATTTTCAGTTATTTTAACTTACAAACTATTTTAAGTGCAATTACATTAACAAAGGCATATTCATAAAATTCGATTTTAATTTCCAAAGCACAATGATGAGAAGTAGAAGGTGAAATTGGAAAATCTGATACATTTTGGGCAAATTTTAAATCAGAACTTTCAATATGAACCAGAAATATAACTGTGATATTTTGTATTTTTGCAACATTTTTCTTAAATCAGTTAATTTAAGAAGACAAAGAACCCCCAGTGTTCCTTAGCCATATATGTCATGTGTCACTTAGGACATCCCTTTTTGTAGTTTTTTCGAAGAGAACCATTAATTAATTACGAAAAGTATCTGACTTTGTCACAATTTATTATATTTTGGTATATACTGCATTACATTTTATTAATTTGTTTACCTTTTTGCTAATGGAATTTAATTTATATTATAAATACATGAGCTTAGTATAATTCGTTTTAATTTAAATATAAAAATGTATAGCAAAGAGCTTGTTAAAAGTAGTGCCCTCACAAAGCAGATGTTCTCCGAAAATGGGAAATCAAGCTAAGGCCTAAAAATTGCCTTGGTATACTATTAATCAGCATGTAGACTATATTGATCCAAAAGCATATTCTATGCTAACTTTCTTGAAGAGAAATTGTGCAGAGTTTTCTGACTCATCTACATTAAAACTAATTTACACTGCATTTGTTAGATCTAAATTAGAGTTTGCTGCGATAATTTGGCCTCCTTATTGTGGTATTTAAGTTTGTTGATCCTATACCTCCTATAGATCTAAGGGCTTATTAAATGGTTTAGAAACCCTAGAGTTTCATAGGTTGTTGCTTGTTGCATCGGCTTTATTTGTTTCCGATATTATTACTGGTATTATTGATTGTTCAGAATTGCTTTCTCTTATTTTCTTTCATGATCTGCCTAGAATTCTTAGGACTTGTTACATTTTTTATGTACCACTACATCGTACCAATTATGGTCTTAATAGTATTTTAACTCGCACGTTTATTCACATACACAAATACAGTTTAAAACCACAAATAGAGTTTTGTACATGTAAAACTTCATTTAAACAATATTTGTATTCTATTTGGTTGGATTAAGGTTTATAATTAAAATAGGGAAAAATAATAATTTAATATTTATATTTAATTGTTTTATTTATTTATTTGTTTTGTATATATTTATTTGATTATTAATTATAATAAATATAAAACATCATAGTCTGTAAGGAAGTTTTGTTATCCATAGACTGAATAAATAAAATGTACTATTGTAATTAGGAGGAAATTTTACTGCTTTCTGATAAAAATTTAGTTCTCAGTAGAAATAAAAAAGTATTTATTTTTTACACTCAGAAAAAAAAGTTAGTAGAATAATTTGTAAACGGATTTCAATCCCACTCTACTATTTTTGTACTTATTTTTAGTAAAAAATTATTATTTAGCAAATCTTTTTGCTATTTACATTTTACAAATTACAGAATTTTTACAGAATATTTACAAATTTTTGTTGCTAATTTCAGAAATCATTTTACAAATTTTTGAAAACCGATTTGCTAAAATTAGCAAAAAATATTACTAATTTAAAAAAAGTGGTTATTAAAGAAATTTTTATTTCTAATTAAAACTTACACCTACAAACTTAAATTTCCTTAAAATGTTTGCATACAATAGGTGTGTGTTGAAAGGGGTAAACTCTATTGGCACACCATTTGTAGTCAATATTGTTCTGGGCTAAGCTGATCTTCTTTGAAATGGATGACAGCTAGTAGAAAAGAGGATGATGAGTTAATTTATAATTTCTCAAGGCTGGAGAAATTATAAATCGATGTTGGAATTAGTGGCACCAACGGCTCCAAATGTGGTAATTGTGGTTCGGGAAAGTAAAGAATAAATGAAATAGAATTATTAGGTTTTCCCTGGATAGAGAGTACAAGGGATAAAAAAGAGAGATGCTCACCCGTTGATAGTTGTAATGTAAGTAAGTTTTGATTACGTAAGTTAGCCACAGCTAACCTCGGTTTCTTTTTTGTATACATTAAATTTCACAAATTCTATGTTTCATATTTTATTCCGACAAGTTTGACAGATAAATGTTAATTGTTATAAAATGAATTCAGAGTTTTATAACGTTAATTTTAAATAAATTAAAATTTTATAATATAAACGCATTTATTAAATTTACATTATTTTCGACTTTTAAATAAGTTTTATAAATCTAATAATATAATATTTTAATAAATTGTTGCATTTTATACAATGTTACATATATTAAAAAAGGGATCGGAAGTGAAGATACCGGCTGATGTCTAAAAAGAGGACATCCACTAAAAATAGTAGCACTAAAAAGGTTTTTTAGTTCTAAAAATCCGCCCTAAAAACAATAAAAATTTAACCTTAAAAGTAAAAAAAAAAAATTTACCAAAATATTTTTCAAAACAGAAATTACCAAATTAAAACAAAATGATTAATTCGTTTTTTAAAAAATATATTCAAAATTTTTGATGCTCGATAAGAAAAATAAATTCAAAGATTTTTCCTAATATTAATAAAATTTAGTAATTTTTTTTTGCTGATTTTAACAAAAAGATTTTAAATTCCACTTTACAAAAAGTCTACTAAAATTTAGTAGCGGCTACTAATTTTTCTACTAATTTCATTGTACTACACGTCAGCAGACATTTGTTGCTAAGATTAGCAAAAAATACCGCTGGGCTCAAATTAGCAGAATTTCCCGTAATAACAGCAAAATTTTCATTTGCCATTACAGACTTTTTTTGGTGAGTGTATAATAAAAATAGTAATAACAAACAGGAAAAATTCATAGAAAAAATAGTACATACAGCCACTAAAAATTAATATTATTCGAAAATTTTGCAAATAAAAAGAAAAGATTTTAACTTTTAATATTTGGTCGGCCCACCATGGGCATCAATTACTGCTGAAAGACGACGGGGCACTGATGTCACCAAATTCTCTGTAATATCGGGTGTTATTTCGGCCATCCACGAATAAGGGCCAATTTTAATGTTTCACTGCTACTAATGTCGAATTTTCGTACCAATTTTTCCAAAACGTCCCATATGTGCTCTATTGGGCTTAAGTCTGGTGACCGGGGTGGTGAATTCAGCTGTCTTGGGGCATAGTAAAGAAGCCAGTCTCGAACTACGTGTGCAGTATGCTTAGGGTCGTTATCTTGTTGGTAAATCCATTAATTTCCTAGACTCAAGCTTTCAACAGATGTCATTAGATTTTGTTTCAATATGTTTTTATATTGACAGCGGTCCATATTACCTTCGACAAAACCAAACGACCCACTCCAGATGACGCAATGGTGCCCCAAACCATAACGTTGCCGCCTGTATGTTTGACTGTGGGTATAATATTCTTTGGTTCAAGTGCAGTGTTTGGTTTTCGCCAATCTTTGGATCGGCCATCACTTCCGAAAATGTTATACTTACTTTCGTCGATAAACATAACACGCTTCCAAAAATCCATATCGTTGTCCAGATGTGCTTTAGCAAACTCAAGGCAAAGTTTACGATTCTTCGCTGAAATTAGTGGTGTTTTCCGTGATAATCTGATTTTAAAACCATTGTAATGCAAAACGTTTATTATTGTTCGTGGAGTAACAATTATATTTGATATGTTCCGTCAATTTTGGGGCACTTATTTTCGAATCCTAATTGACTACTTTAATAATACTGACTTATTTTCGGTACTATTGGTACTATCATAATTTCTAATGATCGTTTGCACAGTAGCCCGACTTAATTCTACGATCTTAGCAATTTCTCCATAAGACTTATTTTCCTTTCGGAAATTTACTACAATATTTCTAACTGAAATATGAATCTCTTTCCGATTTTCTATTTTCATTGATAGAAAATTAAATAATATCATCTTTAGTTATCACTTTGTCAACGTAAACGATTGTAAAGCTTGTAAATTTAATAAATCAACGAAGTTAACGGCTATTCCTCATTCTTTGTTTTTATTTTTCTATTTGATGTAAGGAGTTGCCATGCTGTATGTAGACTTTTCTCCCGCTAATTATTATGTTTTTCCCTAATAATTTCTATGTTATATTTGTTTAATATCTTTTTTTTTCTTTAAATAATCTTTACTAATTACATTGCTAAAAAATCTTTTTAAATTATCGTTACTAATTCTCTAAAACTTCAAAATTGTAGGGTGTATGTAGACTTTTTTCCTTGACTGTATATGTATTTAACGGATATTGCTGAAAAAATATAACCAAAATTTAAAGTTTTATGTTTTTTTTTTTTATATATTAGACTATTATTTTTCTTTAAATTTGTACTGGAAATATTATTTTATAGCAAAAATTTATAAAAAATTAAATTACCTGCTTTCATTGTCGCATTCAAATGATAGTTTGAATGCTGCATTGACTGCAGTCTTTTTTATTAAAAACCAAAAACAACCGAACAAAAAAAAAAAAAACGTTCCGCTTACGTACAGTTTTCAGTATGTTATAAACGAAATCCAACTCCGGTAACGTACCGTTTTCTGGATCCGTAAACGTATTATGCGGTTAGCCGCATAAAAGTACTTCAAGTCACTAGTTCTGCACCGTAGTTTGCATTTATGCAATTTTAATTTAACAGAAAGGTTGCGCGATTTTAGATATATATTCTATTCTATTTGGCTGCATATTTATATTTAAAGCAATGAACAACACCGTTTGTTACGGAATCAAGACTAATGAAAAACGGTGAAGTCAGTTTTAACGGCACGGAAACGGAGTAAAAACGTAGTGTTTTCGAAAACCCCATAAACTTGTCGCACAATCCGGATTCATGATTCCGCATGTATGTTGGAGGGTTCATAAAAATGTTTCTTGTGAAGTTAAAAAATTTTCTTGAGTTCACATACATTCAAACATGTAAAATACAAATACTTATCCATTGTGCATTTATTTACTGTTTTTTTGATTCTTTTACTACCAACACGTAAGTTTAGTTAGCAACTGTTCCATTCAGAATCCTTCACTTAAAAAAGTTTGCAAGTTAAAATAACTGAAAATATCCTTTAAAAGAAATGATATTTCATTAAAAAACCGGTCTACTTAATTTTCATTTAAATTAAATGCCATTTGTTATTAATTTTTTAAATGTTGATTAATCACCTGACACATCCGTAAGAAACAAATGATATAATCAGTTAAAATAAATGTCAAAATTTTACCTACCAATCCTTAAAAAATAACTGTTTTTTTTATTTATTTGAAATTATTTCCGTTTTTGTATTTTTTTTTTTTTTTTAATAAACTCGAATAATACAAAATGTATGTATGCATATGAAGCTATAAACACTTTTTGGGCGAATGTTTTTGTGTATGTGTGTTTATGAAGTTCTTGTAATTTGTATTGAAAAATTTTGTATATATACAATCAATTTAAATAAAAAAACAAATTGAAATTTTTTGAATATTTTTTTTTGAAACAGACAGCAAACAAAATTTAAATTTGTAATAACTGTTACGGACACAAATAAAACACAAGTTTCCGTTTTGTGGGTAAATTTTTATTAAATTTCAAACAAATGAAAAAAATAAATGAAACTGAAAAAAAAAAATGGTAAATGATAGTAAATTATTTCGAATAAATGTATAAAAAAGTAAATATAGATGTTTCTTTGAAAAATAAATGTATCTTCCTTTATTTTTAAATGAAACGGAAAACTTTTTTATTAAACTACAAACAGTTAACTACATAATATTCTAAGTGTTGTTCTCATAGTTAGAATGCTGGCATTAAAAAAGTCATGCATATTTTGATAATCCAGAGCTGTTTAACATATTTTGTACAACGAACTACATACTTGTACAAAAAAAATTAACAGTTTTTTTCAAATCAACGTAATAAAAACGCGTATAAAAAAATCTTTACTGTTAAATAAAATTTAAAAACAGAAAAAAAACAATTAATATTTTTAATTGCCAAAAAAGTTACTAAAATTAAAAAAAATTCACATCTCCACATTGGAAAAAATATAACCAATTTTGGTTAAAGATAACTAAAAACGGCAACACTGAGATATCGTTAAATCAACTTAAAAAAGTGACTCTGAGCAGATTGCTAATCTAAAAGATTAGATTAGCTTCAAACTCATTCAGTGTATAGTGGCGTGGGGTATAAATACTGCTATATAATTTCATCACTTTATTTTACCCTCTGAGCGTATGATTAATATGATTTTGAGAGCGTAATTAAATATTACGTATACGACCGATATGCCATATGGAATTTTTGAAAATAAAGTGCTTATAGTCGTCAAAGTGATTTCCAAAGTATTATGGTTCTAAAAAACTATGTACTATTTCAGTTGTTATGCAAACAAAAAGCCTTAAAGTTTATTATACAATTATAAATAAATATTTCTAAGGTTAGTGGTGGAACAACTGATGGACTTTTTATTTTATTTTGAACAGTTTATTTGTTAGTTTCCGTGCATTTCGTGCAGGTGATAGAGGCGATGGTGGTGGCAATGAAGTCGATGATTGATTGTACTACAGTTCGATGCAGTCAGTGTGTTTCAAACATGTTCGCCTTGTTGCAATGGCAACAGAATTTTATATCTTTTTGTGGCGAAACAAACGAAACAAATGGGAGTCAAAAACAAAACAAACAAAAAAAAATTATATATATTGTAGACAAAAAAGCCCAACAACAAACAGCAACAACAACTGCAACGACATTGGCAACAAAAAAGAAAATTCACCGGGTAAACAACAACAGTAATAAACAGCTAAAGAACAATAACAAGAAGAAATTCACAACAAAAAATATTAAAAGAACAAAACCCAAAAAAAAAAAACTAATAACAATAAAAACAAAACACACTAAAAGCAAATGCACAAGTGCCAGTTGGAAACTTGGCAAATCTATAAAAGTATCGGTTCGCCTAAAAAACGAGCTCAGTTGCGAACGGTACTTTGAAAAAAGCGTGCTTATGGTAATAACGTTATATTCTATACGAAATAAAAAAACCAAACATAAAAAAGCATAAATGCAATTTAGAAAAAAGGTTTTTTTTTTTGCTTAAATATTAAAAAACACAAACACATATGGCTAAAATGATAAAAATATAAAAAACATGCTCTCTAAAACTAAGGAGCTGATTAAAGTAAAATAAAAAATTAACTTGAAAATAAATTATATTTAATATGGATGAACTTATTAAATTATGCATGTTTTTTACCAAAGACTATGTTAACAACAGCATGGGCAGAGTTAGCAATCAAAAACCAAATTCATATAATATGAGACAAGTTGGCTCGGTGGCTTTATGAATGGCTTTTAACTCTGCCCATTCTATTGTTACATAGTCCTTGGGTTTTCTTAAAACTTACGCTTAACAAGCAACAAAGTTTGATTCAAGTTTTTTATCTGGCAAAGCGTAATTTTAAAACGTATCTTCTGTAGCTGCCGGATGTTATAATTGTGTTTGTGTGTGAATTCCAGAGCTTCAAAAGAATTTATACTTTAATTATATTTTTAATGCATAAAATTTAAAAGAGATGAAAGTTTACATTAAACCCGACTACTTGAAACCGTTAATTAAAGCTTCGAAATAACAAATGGTGTAGCAAGAAGTTTTAAGAAATATGGAGATGTTTTTCCCAAAAATACTAGTCGGCGGTGCCGACTATACATATACAGTGTTGTGCAAAACAAAAGCAATAAATTCCATAAAAATAAATAAAGTCATTTATTTCAGAATACAGTTCAATTGCAATGAAAACCTATTTTTCATAACTTAATTGCATTTATATACACTAAGTAACGCATTAAATAAAACCAAACTTAAACAAACTGTTTTTACTAAAATAAACTTAGATAATGCAGAGCTCCATACAAATGTGTGCCAAACAAAAGTAACAATTTAATATTTCTTGCATAATCCTATATTTTTTTTTTTAAATTTGGCATATATGAGCGACATAAATTCAATAAGATTATTTATTACAGCTTCAGGAATACGTTTCCACTCAGATTTTAGAAATTCGCAATTTTCGTTTCGATTTCGGAATCGATTACCGGACATACACCTCCAAAGGAGTTTTTAAATAAGATCCAAGTCGGATGATTGTGCCGGCCAATCAGGGACTTTAACTTTATTCTCTTCTATGAATACTTGAAATCAAACTCGATGTGTGTTTCGGGTCATTATCGTGTTAAAACACCCATCGAAGTAGTATATTTCAATCAGCATGGGGAATCATTTTCGTTTCAAAAATATTTTTGAACATGAAGCGAACCATTTTCCCATAAATTTTGTAGTAATGGTCCAACCCCTATATCCTAGGTAAGCGCCGAATTCTACACATACCAAAAACGGGTCAAAAAGTCTGTGACTTTTTGAATTTTCCGCTTCTTAACTGAAAGGACAACAGTCAGTTGACTCCAGGCTTATTTGAACAAGCTGCGTCGTTTAGTTTGTGATTGACAGCCATTGATAGCAGATAGTGAATTTTGAGTGCTCATTAAACATTATTTTTTGCGAAAAAAACATCACTTAAACCAGGGCTAAAATTGATAAATACTAAGGGAACTCTGCAGCATCAATGTCAAGGGTAAAAAATGGGTTTACTGAATTTTGTTGTGGCCGTACAAGCACAGAATATGCCGAAAGCTCTGGACGCCCACTTTATATCTCTAAACCCGAAAAAATTTAATAAATTCACGATATGGTATTGGCCGATCGGAGATTAAAAGTTGAAAAGTCCTATCGGACTTCCTTATTTTTAACCCTGAGATCGCATTTTTTTTTCTAAAATTCTGCATCGTAGAGAGAAAAGGACTTTTATATGGAATATTGCCCTATCTCGAAAACTAAATGAAGTAAACGAAAACTTACAACGCTTTTGGACACATGAAGTCACAGTGAGTAATCTGTGATAAAATAAATTCAAAAATCGCTTACATAAAATTCTAACCGTGCATATCTTTAAAACTTAAAGCCCTAGAGAAAAAAAAATTGTACCAGCGGTCCAAACCCACAACCGATACTTCAAAACCACATTTCGACTTTAATATCGCTTTTTATCGTAGACTAGGTTTCATAGCTCAAAAGCTATGTGATGATATTCACTTTTTAATTTTTTTAAATTTGACCGATTTCCAGTTTTAGCGCTTTTTTTAATTTTAAAATTTGCCCTTTTTCAATTTGAGCGATTGTTTCGGTTTCGGAGATTTTTTTTTAGCGATTTTAATCAATCATTGCCTTTTGTTGTTTTTCTTCTTCTTGTATTTGTAAATTTACTTACTCACAATATTACTTTCGAAAATACAATCAAAAAGAGGACTACTGATTTTTCATTATATTCAGCCCATTTTGTTGTTTATTTTCAATCATTGTTTAATAATCAACAAAAGTAGGAAAAACAATAGAAAGTCGTTGAAGATAACCCTAAATTTTTAACTGACAAAACATTATAAAAAAAAAAAAACGATTTTTGCGTTTAATTTTATTTGTATCTAATTATAAAACACAACACACATAGATGTATATATTTGATTTTCTATGTGTGTGTATATTTGAATTATTACTTGTACTGTATATAAACGAACTATTTTGATAAAAAAAAAACAAAAAGGAATTATTTGAATTTCTATTTTCAAAAACAGAAAACATAAAATTTTTCATTTAACAGAAAATATCAACTCCTACTGAAAGTCTGTATTTTTTATAATTTGTTTTTTTGAATGACTGATTCAAATAGATAAAAAATATATTTCTATGAATTTAAAAAAACAAACTATACGTATTTTTTTTTCAATAAACTGCAGTCGGCAACGGAAAATATATTGTTAGTGCTGTTATGCAAAAGATAATATATATTTTTTTTAATCGAATAAATAATGATCAATTGAATTTCCAAATTAAAAATCGAATGACTAAGAACCCAAGTGAATTCCTTAAGCTTATTTTCAAACAAGAGAACTTTATTGAATTACTTGAAAGTTAATTCAATCAAATGAATTATATGCGACTGTTTAATAGCGAATTCATTCGTTTCAAAAGTAAATCTCGTTCGATATTTAGGGAATTCATTTAAAATCGAATCAAAAATTAAAAACGTGCTAGGTAGTGATTAAATTAAATAAATTGTTTTCCCGTAAAAATATTTCACTCGAACTTTAATGGCCTCAATTATGTATAGTTCTTATAAAAAAAAAATGATTAACTTTCACAATTATTTTTTAAAGATTTGAGGCCTTTTAATTTAATCAATTAATTTTGGTTCAAAAGAGAAAAATGGTTTTTAAGCCTGAAATTAAAGACAAAATTCTTTTGCAGCTCTGGTGTATATTTAATCTCTTTCATTATTTTTTTATTTAGCAAAAGGCATCTGATGGATTATTTTTAACAAATTGTTTAAGAATGTAAAAAGTGTGTCTACCAAAACAACAATAATAAAATAAAAAATAAAATAAAAAATATTTGAAAACATCTGTCATCAAAAATTTTAAAATAAACTTGCGAAAAAAAAATAACAAGCTAGCGCAAGATATTAAGATTCTACACAGTTGTGTCTTTTTTCAGTTGGCAAATTGTAATATTTTGTGGGTCATTTCTTATTTTTAAATATAAACACATGCATTAGATGCATGCCACAACATCTTCTAGAAGAGACTTAACGGCGCTTTTCATCAACAACGTTTTCCATTCACATAAAACGGTGCTTGTTTTGTTTTTGCTCTTTAACAACTATTGTGTAAATTAATAGATTTGTTTTCCTGGAGAAAGAAAAAAAGAACTAGCATTGTAATATTTTTGCAACTGTCAATGTCAATAAATGCCGACGACAACGTCATATAAAAGTCAACACTTGATACTGGGTAAGTTAACATACAGAAAAAATTAACCTGTTTTTTTTATCATAAGGTGTACACTCAGAATATTGTGTTTACTGTTTGTAGTTTCATAAGCCAACTTTCAGTTCATTTAAAAATAAAGAAACATACATTTATTTTTTAAAGAAATATTTATTTTAACTTTTTGAAACATTTGTTCGATATGATTTACCGTCATTTACCGATTTTTTCAGTTTTATTTATATTTTTTCATTTATTTGAAATTTAACAAAAACAACCACAAAACAGAAATTTGTGGTTTATTTTTGCAGTTATTACAAAATTAAGAATAGTTTGCTGTTTGTTTCAAAAAAAAAAAAAAAAAAAAAATTTACAAAGATTTCTTAATTTTTTCAATTTCATTTAAAAGAACTCACACATAAGGCCATTCACACAACATATGTTTATAAAGTGTGTGAGTATTCATTTGCCAGATTAAAAAATAAACAAAAATACAACAAACTGAAGCAATTTCAAATAAATGAAAAATCAGTTATTTTTACGGAATTGGTAGTTAAAATTTTAACATTTATTTTTATCTTAAATAATTAATCATTTGTTTTTACTGATGCGTCTGTTATTTTAACGCTATTTTAAAATAAATAATAAAAAGCATTTGATATAAATAAAAAGAATGTAGACAAGGGTTTTAAATGAACTATCATTTCTTTTAATGTCATTTTATGTTATTTTAACTTACAAACTATTTTTAGGTTACACTCAGAAAAAAAGTTAGTAGAAAAATTTGTAAACGGTTGTCTATTTTTGTACAGATTTTTAGTAAAATTAATTATTGTTTAGTAAATTTGTTTGCTATTCAAATTTTAAAAATTGTAGAATTTTTATAGAATATTTACAAATTTTTGTTGCTAATTTTAGAAATCATTTTACAAATTTTTGAAAAACGATTTGCTAAAATTATCCAAAAAAAACTTACTAATTTTAAAAAACTTTTTTTAAAATTAGTAAGGACATTTTATTTCTAATAATTAAACTTAGACTTACAAACTTAAATTGCCTTAAAATGTTACATATGTTGAAAAAAGGGATCGGAAGTGAATATACATTTCACAACTGACTTATGTCTAAAAAAAGGACATCCACTTAAAAAAACACTAAAAAGTTCTAAAAATCAGCTCCAAAAGCAATTAAAATTTGACCTTAAAGTTCAATAATTTGACTTACAAATTTTTTTAATACAAACGTTAGCAAATTAAAACAAAATGATAAATTCAAATAGTTTTTGAAAAATATAAATAAAAAAATGTTGGTGCTCGACAAAAAATAAAAATAAATTTCTGATTTTGTTTTTCGAGAGCCGATTTCAAGAGAAATTTGCTTTAAGTAACAAGTATATCGAAAAATAATTGAGTTAATTTGTGCAGTTTTAGTATTTTTTTTTATAAATTGAAATTTTTCTATATTTTTGTGTTAAGTTCCCTACAATTTCAAAAACTTTTGTTAATTAGAGTTTATTTCATTTAATAAACTTTGTACATAATTTTACCAATGTTTAGTAGCGTTATTAACTTTCCTGCTATTTCCATTAGTAAACATTTGTTGCAAATTTTAGCAGATCTATTTTAAATTGTAGTTTATAGCAATTTACTAAAATTTAGTAGCGCTTTTCATTGTACTAATATTAATAAAATTTAGTACATTTTTTTTTTTGCAGATTTTAACAAACCAATTTTAAATTTAACTTTACAAAATGTTTATTAAAATTTATTAGCGGCTACTATTTTTTTTAACTTTTTTCATTGTTGCTAAGAACAAATTGGCAAAATTTACCCGTAATAACAACAAAATTTTCAGTTCACGCGTTTTTTTTGTTGAGTGTAAAGATAGACGTAGAAAAATGCATTAAAAACATTTTACAGCTCCTCTATGTGACTGAAAATAGCTTCAGCTTACAATTTCGAATCGATTTTTTTTGCAGCAGGGTGGGTCGAAATTAGAAAATGCTCAATCTTAAAGTAGTAAAAAATAATGGTAGTCAGGTAATATATATTGGAGAGAAGAATATTAAAACTTTCTAATGGGTCAAACGTGAACTAACCTTCATTTAAGCAGCACAAAGCAACGAACTTATGGCCTCCGAAAACAAATTTGATGTTATTATTTATTTTATGTTCGCTTTCACATAAAGGAATTTTGTCGAAGAGATATGTTATATGAGATAATGAATTAGCTGATTTTTCTAAGAAAAATTTACACAGAATATAAGGGGCTTACTGCAGCAGAAATTATTTTGAACCAAGTGGTTAAAAAGAATAAAAATCCTTCCAAAGTGGGTTTAAACCAAATATTGTTTCTACTCTGAGAGTTTTTAAATGTAACTATCTATAGAAATAATTTTGAGATCACCTCCCTTAACTCATCTACACTAATATCTATTACTTGATAATATGCCTAGAAGTGCAATTTTGTTTTTTATTCGACATTTTGTATCTTTGGTTTAAAAAATTGTAAAAGTTTTATTTTTTTTCTAAAGTGCCATAATAACTGTCTGTTAAATGTACTGTAACAAACAACAACAACAATAACGGCAACGTCAACAACAATATATATGTATATCCAAACATATACATAAATAAACAACAATTCCAACCACCCACCAACAGGCTCAGACATTTATTTACAAATTATAACATCACTGTGAGATACAATAAACAAAATATCACACATTCAAACACTCATAGATACTTTTATGCCTTTTAGCCACAAAAAACAACAACAAGAATAAGAAAAAGTCATACAAATATACATACTATTTCTACTGCTAATTCATTAATAGTCTTACCAAAAATATTATATGATGCTGTTGTTCATTGTGTTAATGAGGATGATGATGATGATGTTGTTGATGATGCTGCTGCTGCTGCTGTTGTTTTTCACTACAATCTCTCTACACCCGATTATTACAACTCTGTGTAAGATCTCCTATTTATGTTTACAATTCATACAATAAATAATTGTTGTTTATTAAGTTTTATATTTTTAAATGCTCTTAACCCTCTAATGCTTCAATTTTTTTTTTGTGAGAACAATTCATATGTAGTATGACGAAGTGCTTGAAAATTTTGCATTATTAATTGTAAATACAAATTTGTATACTGGTGGGCATATTAAAAAATAACAAATATGTGGAATTCACGGCACCGGAAATAAATAACACCTATCCTCTCCGTAGCGGGTCGCACAGAGGGGCGAAATCCATCAAAAGTGGCGATTAATTCATAAAATGAATTTTAACTTTCACAACCGTATTTGGTACCGGGTGAAAGTAGATAAAATTCTACATCACTAATTGCAAAAATAAAGTTTCTAAGTTGTTTACTTGATTCGCAGTGTGTATTGAAAGTTCAATAATAATTATTTTTTTTTTGTGCCCATTGCTTGAGAGTGAAAATTTTAATACTTCAAGTAATTATTTTTTTTATTAAGACTTCTAAAAGTAAAAGTTTTATAATGGAACCGTCTACTTCAGGTATTTGAGCATATAAAAAATAATTTTTTGTTTAGATAAATGTTTTGGAAATATTAAAAAAAAATATCAAATTGCTCTAAAAATGGGGTATTTTCGATATATGTGACCTTCTCCGAGAAAAGAGACCTGGTGTGTCAAAAAACGGGTTTGAACGGATTCTGGTACCGAAAACGAACTTGTGAAAATCGATAAAAATGATTTTTTGGTTTTAAATTGTAACAAAATTACAAAAGAACTAAAATTGCGAAACAACTTTTGATATATTGATAACTCTTGTTATATAGTTGGCACAAGACTGAAGCGTCACTTTATTCTTTTCCTTTCTTATAGTTATTTTTACAATGTTCTTCGTATTGGTATACGCACATCAACCCTTTGCTGAGAGCGAACAGTTAGCTGAGAACGAACAGAGCAGCAACAATAGCAAAGGTATTGTCACACTAAAAGCGAAAAAATACATCACCGCCTAGGCATGACGTCACCAAAGTCAACACCGAATCATAAGTAACCATACCAGATCGCATCTCCCAACTGAAGGTGTGTTCACAGTGATAATGCGTTATGAAACTTTAAATGCGTTTTTCTCAAAACTTCATTTTCACACACTAGGTCTCTTTTCTCGGAGAAGGTCACATATGTTTAAAGTTTCAGCAACTTTGTTGGTGAAACTGTGAAAAACCGCTTACATTCTCTTAGAAGATGACATTTAAGCTAATAAACCCCAAAATATCTTTTTGCGGTTTTTGCGGTTTTTGGCTTATTAAAGTTTTTGTGAAAAAGCTCCAGTTGCTTAAAATCTATGTGAAAACAAAACAAACAAAAAATCAAGCTGTTTTTATTAGGTTTTGTCTGTATACTCCGTATGGTATTTGTTATTTTAGCTAATGAGTGTGGTGTTTATTAGAGATGGGTGCGTGAGTAATTTTAAATCACGCACACTCACGAAATAATTCACAACGATTTGAAATTTTCACGGTAAAGTCTGTAATGCTTTTACAGACACCAAGTCCACACAGAAGTGCCGTATATGTGGCGCCACAAGCAAAGAGTTCAACAATATTGATAAAATGATTGCAAGAGATGTAAACACGCAGAGAAAAACCATGGTTGCAATATGATCACTGCTACTATATTCTGCTTGCTGCAATCGGATATGTTTGTCACAACCAAATTATTGGTTTTCTAACCATCAACATGATCGCCACCATCATTCTTTAGTAAATATTTTACTATTTTATGATTGGCACCTCTTATTTTATATCATGATTGGCTGTAACCATATTGTGGTAACAAAAATTCTGACTATGAAAAAATATGATAATTATGCAACGATAAAATGCTAGAAACTATCAATAAATAATTAAACATCAAAAAAAACATGACTAATATTTACAGTCATAATATTGTCTTGGTTTCATAAAAACCAAAATTTTATCAGTTCAGTCAGTTTGTTTTTACTATCAAATGTCTTAAAAAACAACTATATAATAATTTTTTACTAAAACTGGACAAATATCAGATGGGTAGAAAATACCTTTCACATGTCATTAAAACATTTCATCAATTGTCCCAGTAATTCATTAATTCCAATTAATTTTTTTTGTAGCTTTAGAAATTTTTGTTTTGTACGAACAGGTTTCTTATACAAAAAAATAATAGATATTTATAAGTTAATCTGATAAAAATATTTTTAGATTCTATGGACTTTTCCTTAAACTAAAATTCTCAGATTCTCCAAACTGTTTCTTAGATAAAAGTTCACATATTCCAAACAAACTTAGATTTTAAGGACTTTTTTTGAAAAAAAAAAAAAATCATAGATTCTGAAGACATGAAAAATACTTACATTCTGAGGACTTTTTCTAGTAGAAATATTCTTAGATTCTAAAGACTTTTTCTTAAAGAGAAATTTCTACAAACTTTCTAAAAAAAATCTTAAAAGTGTCTAAGATTTTTTTATTAAAAAAGTCATTAAAATTTAAAAAAAAATTTTATGATTTTTTTTTTTTTTAAAGTCCACATAATCAAAGTTTTCTTTAAAGAAAAGTTCTTAGAATCTATGATATTTTCCTTAACAATTTTTTTTCAAAAAGTCCTTAATATCAATTTCTTAAATTTAAAGACCTTTTTCATGGTTTCTACAAAATTTTCCTTTAAGAAATTTTCTTAGATTATGGATCATATAATGATAATCCATGTAGATACCATGAAGTTTGGTTTATCTGTCCATCATGGCTGGGTAAGATTTTTTGAGTGTCATACACTTGTAATATTAACTTTCGATTAAAAAATGGCAAACTAGATGTGATGAAAAAAAAAAAGAAAAATAATTGCTGATACAAAGGGAATTTAGTGAAAAATTTGTTTTGATTGTTGACCAACCAAAACCAGGCTTTGGAAACTCAAACGATGGTAATACTGCAAGGCGTTTTTTAAGAATGCTGAAGTATCTGCAGAAATTACAAAAAATGATTTATAGTTGATTAAAAATATGCACACAATATAAATAGTTGTTTCTAGTGATATTGAGGTCAATATTGAAAGATTTACAAATTTCGCTAATGACACTGCCAGGCTATTTGTTAAAAATTATATGCCTCCTACTCTAAATAAATACTTTATTCACGGGCCAGCAATTATGTCGCTTTCATCATTGCCTATTCGTCAACTAACTGAAGAATCACAGGAAGCTAGAAATAAAGACTTCAAAAGTTATCAGGAGCACTTTTCGCGTAAATGCAGTAGGGAAAATACAATAGAAGAAGGGTTTAATAGATTTCTTTTAAGTTCTGATCCATTAATTTCAAGCATAAGAAATAGTTGTAAAAAGAAAATGGAGCAAATGCCACAGTCTAAATTGGAGTTACTTATTATTCCACACAATGAAAATGATAATGGAGACGATGATGATGCAGATTATTTTAATGAATTTAATGATAATTATGAAGTATTTATTTATTTATTTATTTATTTATTTATTTATTTTATATTAATCATATAATTACAAATTATATCCTAATACCCTAACCGAGCACTAGCAACAAAGTCCATCGGCTCGTTGCAGCGAAAACAGACCAGAGCCTCTGGTGGGAATCGAACCCACGACCCCCGCACTTATAAGCTAGCACGCTACCAACTAGCCTACCGGGGCGCTCAATTATGAAGTAAATGATGAGTAAATGAAGTAAATAATACAATTGAAGTTAATGAAATAAAGTAAATAAAACATCCTTACAATTCTATTTTTTTTTAATATATTTTTTCTGAAATTGTTGTTTGTTTTTTTATGAATATTGATCAATGAAAAATAAAAATATTTTCTAATGTGACTTTATTGAGTTAATCTTGTAAAATTATGGAATTTGGAGAAAAAATCGGATTTTAATTTAAAATTTTACTTATATAAATACATATTAAATATTTATTATTTTTATTTTTTAAAAACACATTTTTTTCCCAAAACCACCTTAAGTAAGCCCTAATTTGCAATTTAATTTACTAATTTATCGTTTTTCATTCTAAAGTTACAGCGAAAATTGTGAAATAAAACCATTTTTTTTTTTCAAAATACAAAAACAGCAAAAGGTTAAACAATTTTTTCCACCTTTCAGTTTTTTATGTACCCAGCAAAACCACACATTACCAAATAATGGATAAAGTAAAGGGGCCCATGGATTACTTTACACCTTACTTCATTGATGAATTTTATAGGCGATGATCCTCAAAATAATGTATATACCCATTACTTTAGAGGTGATAATGTAATGGGTTACTTATATGGTGACGAGAATGGAAAAAGTAATGTGTCTAAAAATAGATTATTCAAAAAAAAAAAGGAATTTTTATTAAAAAAAATTATTACAAATATTTTATTTAAAATTTTTGTAATTAAAAATAATGTGGTCAAGATGGGAATCCAACCAGGGAAATCTGCTTGCCAGCCAAGTACTCTACCCACTGAGCTATCGACGCATATAGTATTTGATTGCTTTAAACTTACAGGTTGGTTGAAAAGTTCCTGCGCTCACCAAGAGATGGCACTGCTAGTTCCAAACTTTTTTTTTCTCAAGTTGGTATAACTGTCCTGAGAACACATGCAAAGTTGCAAGTCATTCTGTCAATTCTTTCTTTGTTTACAAGCCATTTGAAGTTGACGTGTCATTGATTTTTTTTAATATGGAAAAAATTGAATATCGTTTAAAAGCAAAGGAAGTTTATGAACAATTGTTAGAAATGTATAAGGAGTCCTCACCTTCAAAACGCACCGTTGAATTTTGGGCTGGTGAATTTAAACGTGGTCGTACCAGCCTTAAAGACGATCCACGCGAAGGACGACCAAAAACTGCAACCACAGCAGAAATCATTGAGCAGGTAGTACATAATATGGTTAGTGAAGATACAAGTTTGACTAACGAGTACTCCATATTTTACATGAAGAATTACGTATGAAAAAACTGATTATAAAGTTAGTGGATCGAAAACAAATTTCTCAGCGTAATTTGGAGCGTTTTAAGCCGAATAAAACCGACTTCTTGCGTCGTTTTATAACTATGGATGAGACTTGGATCTACCACCATGATCCTAAATTGAAACAAGAACGTTTACAGTGGACTGAAGCTGGTTGTTCAGCTTCAAAGCAGGTGAAGTCACAACGATCAGCAAAGAAGGTTATGGCATCAGTTTTTTGGAATGTAAAAGGAATTGTGTTGATTGATTATCTTCAGAAATGTAAAACAATCAACTCTGAATATTATTGCAGCCTTTTGGATCAGCTGGATGAAAAAATTCGTGAGAAAAGACCTGGTTTAAAAAAGAAAAAAATCATTTTTCATCATGACAATGCACCTGCTCACAAAAGTGTTTTGACGATGGCTAAATTCAAAGAATTAAAGTACGAATTGCTTGAACATCCACCGTATTCACCAGATTTGGCTCCCAGTGACTACTATCTATTCAGAAATCTCAAACAATTCCTTCGTGGAAAGCATTTTTCGTCGAATGAAGAGGCCATAGCAGCCGTAAACGATTATTTTGCAGAGCTTCCGGAAAACCATATCGCACCCATTACCAAAGGTTTGCTGGGTATTTATGAATATCCATAAATAAAACAAATACCAATATTTTAAAACTTCGACTTGCCTGAATTAATCACCACTTTGCAAACCATTCACCCCACTGTGCGTCATCAGTGTATGTGGAGGGAGATCAGTTCAGTTTTTTAGAATATAAGTATTTTTTTTGCTGTCTTGAACATTAGAGGGTTAATATGGCATCGACTCTGTTTTAGAGTTTTAGTGTGTGTGTGTGTGTATATTTATGAATGAATTGAAAGATTTATTGTTTGTTATGTTATGTTTGATTTCTTCTGATGATGCTGTTATTATTTTATTATTTTGTTTTGGATATTTTTATAGCTTAAAAATAGCAGACATGCTTGATCAAAATATAGCATGCCTATGTTTGTGCAAAATTAGAAAAAAGTACTGCTGGTATTTGTGTATTTTATAAGCAGTTTATACAGAAAAGTTAAGCTAGTAATGATTAACTGCTTAATCGAGCAATCAACAACCCAGCAAAATAAGAGCTGAGGAAGAAGTAGTTAAACACTACATCTACTGATCCCGAAGTTGTGAAAATTTCGGTGAATCATTCATGATTTTAACATTGGCGTGTCATTGGGAGTAAGTAGTTTGTTTCGGTGCTATAAAAAATCGATGATCAGATGTACTTTACTTTTTTTATTAGTTTACGGAAGTTTTTAAATATAGGGACTACAAAATAAATATAGGGAGTGGCTTCGTATTAAAGTTAAAAATGTGATTTTGAACACGCCAAGAATTAATATTCCGACCAGGACAAAGTGGATAAAAATTATTATAAATAAATATTAAAATTAAAAAAATTATATGCTTTTCAATGAATTTGTTACAAAAAATTGTATTTTTATGACTTCATAAGAAGGGGTCAATATCAACATTTTGGAAGTTGTGTAAAATGACTTCCTACAAATTGAAAAAATTGCAATATGAACTTCTTTGGGTGTTCTGAAAAAGAGATTCGTAAAGAATAACATCCATTTTATTTTACTGGGAAGTCGATTAACGAAATTTAATCAGTTCAACCGATTACTACACTCGGAAAAAAAGAAATTTGTAAACAGCTTTCAATTCGACTTAACTAGTTTCGTATTTATTTTAAGCAAAAAATATTATTATTTATTCATTTTTTTTTTTGATATTTACATTTTACAAACTACAAAATTTTTACAGAATATTTAAAAATTTGTGTTGCTTATTTCAGAAATCATTTTACAAAATTTTTGAAAACCGATTTGCTAAAATTAGCAAACAAATTTACTAATTTTAAAAAAGTGGATACTAAACAAAATTTTATTTCTAATTATTAAAACTTATACTTACAAATTTAAAATGCCTTAAAGTCTTGCATTGGTTGAAAAAAATAGACTCATGTCCAAAAAAGTACGTCCACTTAAAACAACACTAAAAAGTTCTGAAATTAAATGTTCATTTACATAACCGAGCCATAAGGGCTTTATGTGGTCAATTAAAGCTATTATCAAACTAGCCTATCGGGGCGCTCAATTAGCCCTTACAATTATAATTTGACTTTAAGATCCAAAAAATTTACTAAAAATATTTTTTAAAACATATATTAGCAAATTAAAACAAAATGATAAATTCGTTTATGTGTTTACTATTTTTTAAGCCTTTGAATTTTTTTTTGAATTTTGTTGAAAATATTTAAAAAAAAATAAATAAAATAAAAAAATGTTGCTCGATAAAAAAAAAATATAAATTAGCAGCTTTAAAGTGTAACAAGTGTATGCATTGAAAATTAATGGAGTTAATTTGTATATTTTAATATTTTTTGTTTTATAAATTAAAATTTGGCTATATTTTCCAATTCATTAAGTTTAGTTCACTAATATTTATCAAAACTTATTCTTAATTCGAGATAATTGAATTTAATAAACTTTGCACATAATTTAATCAGTCTTTAGTAGCGGCTTTCTGCTATTTACATTTTACTAATATTAGGTAAAATTTGTTGCTAATTTTAGCAAACCGATTTTAAATTCCAATTTACAAAAAGTTTGCTAAAATTTAGTAGCGGCTACTAATTTTTTATACTAATTTCATTGTACTACAGGTTAATCCCGTTTCACACAGAGCAACTTTTGTCGCGGCGATGTTTGTCAATTCTCTTCTAAAGTTGCCTTTAATTTCACACAGAGAAACTTTTTTCAGTAACTTTCGTTTACATTTGGTTTAAAATGAATAAAAAAAAAACGAAGAATTAAAAAACAAAACGAAGAATGAAAAAACCAAACGTATTGCCGAGAGCAAGCAACTCCGTACCAACCCCACTCTTCTTTCCCCTCTCTGCCACAAACTCAAGAGTTGCGCGGTAAATGTTGCTCTGTGTGAAACGGGACTTAGCAGACACGTTTTGCTAAGATAAGCGAAAAATACCGCTGGGCTCAAATTAGCAAAATTTCCCGTAATAACAGCAAAATTTTCAGTTGCCATTACAGACTTTTTTTTTGGTGAGTGTATCTTTAAATGACTGTGTATTCCAAATACTAATTGTGTATAACTCTGTATTTTATTATAGCGACACTTTCCAACACTAAAAAATACACACACTATAGTCATAAAAAATTACGTAAAATTGAAAAAATTTTTTGCTAACGCCAACATGTTCCATGTTTCTAAACGATATCGGCACTAACTTGATATTTTAAACAGAAAAAATTAAACTTTTGATTAAATATTCAAACGATGAATATTAAAAAGTGTATCAACTTTAATCATGTGTTCAATTCGCTGTCTTAACGGGATATAGCTTCTTTAATTAACTCACTTCCCTTGCGAATCTTAAGGAAATTAAGTTAGTTGGTCCAGGTGCCATATTAGCAGAGGTGCTGAAACAATGCTCTTTGGCCCTATCGCCTCAATTGGTAACCCTTTTTTTTTGCATACCGTACCTAACGGCTATATTCCCATCGTGGAAATCATTCATAGGGAGACCTAATGGAGTAGGTCATTTCACTGATTTGGTGAAAACAAATTAGTTGGTCTAGATATTTTCAAGGTATTCGATCCTGTGTGTGACAGAAATCTTTCGTAGCAAAGCTTATTAATAGTGGTGTCCGTTATGATTTCTTTCGATTTAATACCATTGCATTCGTCTCAATACACACATGCTACACTCACCAAAAAAAGTCGGTAATAACAACTGAAAATGTTGCTGTTATTACGGGAAATTTCGCCAATTTGAGCCCAGCAGTAGTTTTTGCTAATCCTAGCAACACATGTCTGCTGACGTGTAGTACAACGAAATTAGTAGAAAAAATAAGTAGCCACTACAAACTTTTTATAAAGTGAAATTTAAAATCGGTTTGCTAAAATCAGCAAAAAATTGTTATAAATATTATTAATATCGGTCAAATTAGTGTAAAAAATTAGTAAATTAGCGCTAATAAATTTAAGTAAATTGGTATAAACTCAGTGAATTGTAAAATATAGCAAAATTTTAATTTAAAAAAAAATTATCAAAATGCACAAATTAACTTAATTACTTTTATATACACTTAAAGCTGCTAATTTATTTTGAAATTGCCTTATGAATTCGAATATACAAATTTAAATTTTTTTTATGGAACATTTATTTATTTATTTATTTTGTAATTTTATAGTTGAAAATGTGTTTTTAGTTTGGTTCGAGAACATAGAAAAAGTTTTTTCCAAATGAAAATTGTTTTTTCTTATTCTTAATTTAAGTAAACATGAAAAATACACAGAAAAAGTTATTAAACACCAGCCGAATGGAATGCATTTTCTGGTCACCTACGACTTTCATCAACATTCTTCGTGCCAAAAAGCCAATTGTAAATATTTCTATTTAACTCACAAATCAACGGAAAAAGCTATTTATGCTAACATACAGGTTGGTTGAAAAGTTTCTGCGCTCGAAATGAAGTAATACTGTTTTTGTTACGAAATATATTTTTTTTATTCAATATAATTTCCTACAAGCTCAATACACTTGGTCCAATGATCTTCCAATAATTTTATCCCATCCTTATAATGGTTTTCCGGAAGCTCTGCAAAATAACCGCCTACGGCTGCTATGGCCTCTTCATTCGACGAAAAATTGTTTGAAGGAATTGTTTGAGATTTCTGAAGAGATAGTAGTCACTGGGAGCCAAATTTAGTGAATACGGTGGATGTTTAAGCAATTCGTACTTTAATTCTTTGAATTTAGCCATCGTCAAAACACTTTTGTGAGCAGGTGCATTGTCTTGATGAAAAATGATTTTTTTCTTCTTTTAACCAGGTCTTTTTTCACAAATTTTTTCATCCAGCTGATCCAAAAGGCTGCAATAATATACAGAGTTGATTGTTTTACCTTTCTGAAGATAATCAATGAACAAAATTCCTTTTGCATCCCAAAAAACTGATGCCATAACCTTCTTTGCTGATCGTTGTGACTTCACCTGCTTTGGAGCTGAACAACCAGCTTCAGTCCACTGTAAACGTTCTTGTTTCAATTTAGGATTATGGTGATAGATCCAAGTCTCATCCATAGTTATAAAACGACGCAAGAAGTCGGTTTTATTCGGCTTAAAACGCTCCAAATTATGCTGAGAATTTTGTTTTCGATCCAGTTTTTGCTGAATTGTTAATGTGTGCGGCACTAACTTTCCAAGCAGTTTTTTCATATGTAATTCTTCATGTAAAATATGGAGTACTCGTTCGTCTGAGATGCCTATGGCATTAGCAATTTCACGCTTAGTCAAACTTGGATCTTCACTAAACATATTATGTACCTGCTCAATGATTTCTGCTGTGGTTGCAGTTTTTGGTCGTCCTTCGCGTGGATCGTCTTTAAGGCTGGTACGACCACGTTTAAATTCACTAGCCCAAAATTCAACGGTGCGTTTTGAAGGTGAGGACTCCCTATACACTTCTAGCAATTGTTCATAAATTCCCTTTGCTTTAAAACCCTTCAAAACAAAGAATCTAATGACTGCACGATATTCAATTCTTTCCATATTAAAAACAAATCAATGACACGTCAACTTCAAATGGCTTGTAAACAAAGAAAGAATTGACAGAAAGACTTGCAACTTTGCATGTATTCTCAGGACAGTTATACCAACTGAAGAAAAAAAGTTTGGAGCTAGCAGTGCCATCTCTTGGTGAGCGCAAAAACTGTTCAACCAACCTGTACAGTTGATTTTTATTATTGAGTTTAGATGAAATTTACTAACTATTTTTGTGTTATTTAACTACTTTTGTGTTATTTTTGCAAAAAAATATTTCAGACAAAATTAAAAAAAAAAAGATTTGTAATATTTTTACAAAATACCTTACAATTGGGCGGATTCATGTAAATTGTATACGCTGTCGTATTTTTTTGTCACATTTGTGTTAAAAATGTTTAAGAAATCCTGCACTCCATTTCTCGTAAGATCTTGCATTTTTAATTTGATTCTAGCGGGAATATTGTCAATTAGCCGAAAATCTAGCCATTTTTTTCTAACAGACGAAATTTAATTTTTAGAATACAGTTGTGTATTAACTATATTAATTTATTATTATACTATTTCTAAATCGAAAAATTGTATTTTTAAGCATATTCAATAAAATAAAGCACTTTTGAGTTTTAAAGGTATTTTTTTTAAACAGCAATATTAAGGAAAGTCGGAAAAAAGTCAGTCTAACAAATAATTTGGCAAAAGTGGCAACCTTATAAAATATATATTTTAAGTTTCAGGGCGCCACGTTTTTAAGTACATATTTTGGGAGCCATTAAAAATAAACGTTACAAGGAAAAAAATCAATGAATTCAAGTTTAAATTGCTTCATCGCGCAACGTATTCCCCAGATTTTGCTCCCTCGGAATTTTTTCTATTTCCAAATTTGAAAAAAAAATTGATCGCTAATAAGAGATTTGCGGTTGAGCTAGACAGGTCTTACTCAGGGTCTTGAAGCTATTGAATATCGCTGGGGAAAAGTGTATCGAGCTAAAAGAAGATTACGTTGAGAAATAAAAAAAAAATCTCAAATTTTCTTTTCTCCAATTTCCAATTTTCTACAATTAATAAATATTCATAAATATATCTTTCAGATCATATATATTTATTATGTAGATAAATGATTCTAAAAAATTTTACTGGGTTATGTCTCTATTGGAATACTTCGATGTTGTCTGTTATGTTGCGACAAACAGTATATTTTATTGCTTAGTAAAATATACTTGTTTTGAGCCATAAAACAATTTCACTATAATAAAAGTAAACAACAAAGAAATGTAATTTATTAATTTATTTACTATTTATTGTTTTAATGTTTTCGTGGTTAGTGGTTGCAGTTTAATACATTTTTTTTATTTCTGCTTACCGAAACAATATTTTTATATTGATTTTATAATTATGTTTATAATTAAAATTATTATTCATTTTGTCTGTTGTGTATGTTAATAATTAATTGTATGTTTTACTCATTTATGTATACACAATTTAAATACAAATCAGTTAATACAGTTTATGTATATTGAAGCTATCTTTGTTTTTAACAATGATGAACATAATATGTATAGGTTTTGTTGAACAATATCTGGAAATTAAAATGTAAATGCAACACTTTGTTGTTTACATATTAAATTAATTTAATAAATTATAGTTAAATCTCTTATATGAAATGAGAAATATTTTTTTTTTCATGATTAGGTTTGTTGAAATTAGTCATGATGATCAGAAATATTTAAATAATTTACAAAGTCTACTAAAAAAATATATATAAATAAACTTTACCTTACCCAACAACACAGATTCTTGGATGACTAAAATTAATAATTCGGAAATTTATTATCACTCAATAATATTTTTGTTTTCTCATTTTATTATAGTTGTATTAAAATGCAAAGTCATTTTAGCAAAATATTTAAACTAATAAATCAATGATTGGAAATGACTGTGATTAAGTTATATCATATCTGTCGCTTTACAGATTTTATTAGTCATTGTACAAATCTATTTATAGGTAAAACCGATAACTAGCAGTGACTAGGTCAAATTTACAGAATTTTTATTTTTTTTTTACTTAAAGCAACAGAAATATTTACAATATGTAGTTAAATTTAAATATACTATAGGGTGGTGCTACGTATGTAAGCCATAAAAAGATGTTGTATCAAAATTTATACAAAATTTCACAATTATTTATCAATTTACTAGCATAAAGACCTGATACTTTATTATTTGTCGTTTTAAACATTGTTATATATTTAGCAGAAAATTGAGTTTTTCCCTATAAAGGCCCAGCTATAAAAGGCTTAAGTGACTTAAGCTTTGGTTTAGTATAAAACGATACCTAGCTTAAGTCTTTGGGCTTTAAGGATTTTTCCGTACTAATAAATTTGTTTATTAATTTATTGTTTATTAATAATACCCTCCATTTAAATATATCAGTTTGTCATTCCATTTGTAACACATCGAAATATTAATCTGAGACACCCCAGCAAAAATGCAAAAATTTTTCCTTTTGGAGCGGCTAAATTTCTGGCAGTGGAATGGAAAAAACAATAAATAGTATATAAGCATTATCGAAATATAAATTGAATTTTGTTTTCAAATCAAAAATGTATTGGAATTTTATTATGGGGTACTAGAAGACTTACCATATGGGCACATGGATCATGCTTGATAGTCGAATTATTTTAGGTCTCCTCAACTTTTAAGTTAACAAAAAAATCAAAATCGACATTCTAAAAAAATTTAAATTATGTATCTAAAATATTACAAACATTAGCAATTTTGGGTGAAACATTATAAATTTAGTTTGAATTTCAAAAACAAAACATTCTTAATAAAATATCACATCCTATCACGGAAACACCCTAGGTGGGGTTCCCTCGATTGCAATAAATTTTGGTCATGAATAAAAAAGTGAAAAGTATTGTGTCTCAATCCCATACTCAGCGATTAAAAAGTGGGGTGAAATATTTAATATTCCGTAAGAGGTTTATTGAAGGCACGTCTAATGGTATATATAGCCTTGGTAAGAACCTCTAAAAGATATATGTATGTCATCTCTATCACCTCTATCATCAAACTCATCAAAAGTGCGACGTGAAAGTTTTACTCTTTAAAGGCCTTGGAATCCGATACCATAAGATAGAATTGGGTTAGGGACTGTATTGAAACCATTGCCTAAATCCATTGCCACGAGGTGAGACTGCCACGGATCCCGGGTCGAATTGTGGTCATGTGGATCGAGATAGTTGATGAATGTGAGAGGAGGAGCTATAAGTCAATCGAAATATTCAATTCTTAGACTACATCATGGTGGACAGAACTGACTTCTTGTGAGGTATGTCGGGCACTAGGTTAATGTTTATCCCAAGGATAACTAAAACTCTTCTGGGTTTTGGCAAACGGATAATCAGCCTGTTCATTTCGATTCTCACAGTGGACAGTTTTACTAGAAACCTGTAAAATTATACTTTATAAATTAGCTGCATAGTCCACCTTAGCTCTTCTTTTTCCTAAAAAAACACTGTTTTTAATTCACTTTTGAATAACAAGCATGTAATTATAGTTGGCATTTTTAGTTATACCCTTTCCTAAACACATTCATACAATAAATCAAAAAATTCCCCTTAAATATTATTGTTTTCCAATAAAAATTCAATAAAACTAAAAACCTCCTCCTTCCACAACACACTTTGAAAAACATACATAAATAGTCCCCATGAATACATATTGTTTAAATATAAAAATCTATATTACTTTTGGGTCCACCAAAAAAACAATTGTCATAAAGTGTTTTTGCCCAAACATGTGTGTATTGTGTTAAAACTAAAAATTCACCAATAATGTTTTCATATGGAATCCAATAAAGTTTAACCATTTCATTCTCATGCAGAAGCTGTAAATAGCAGGCAACAACTAATACTAAAATCCATTTATTTTTACTGACTGGCTGACTGGTGGTAGTACCAAAGAAGCAATAAAAGCATCACTACTATGGCAAAGGCATCACTTCTTTTCTCATGGTTTCATCGATGAATTTAACATTAGCGTGTCATAGGATGGAAGTATTCAAATGTAGCTACCAACATTACTCATACTTTACTCTAAGGAAGCAATAATAATACAATGATTAGGTATTCTGATGCATGAGTGGAAAATCTTCGTATACTTTGTAATATTTAAGCTTTGATGAAAATTTAATTCATAACAATGCAGAAAAAATAAGTTTAAAGAAGCGAAGTTTATGCATTGATAAACACATACTCTTTATCGAAACAAATAAATAATTCTGCATTAGTGAAAAAGTATTTTTGAAACATTTTTCAAAAAATTTAATAAATTTTTGACAAATTTTAAAATATTTTTGAATAATTTAAAAACTGGTTGTACAATTTTGAAACATTTTAAGACAATTTTAAAATATTTTTTAAAGAATTTTAAATAATTTTTGCACAATTTTAAAACATTTTTGGGCAATTTGAAATAATTTTTACACAATTTTGAAATTATTTTGGTAAATTCTGAATTTAAACTGGAAATGATGTAGTGTTAAATAATAAACATAATGCAAAAATGCACAGATTGTGTCGTCATAAATATTTAAGGCAAATGACAGGACAGCTAGTTTCAATTAAAGGTAAAAAAAAAATCAGTTTTTCTTGATTTTTTAAAACTTTTATAAATATTGCAAAACTGCATAAATTCTAACCCTCATGAAATTTTAAACTAAAATATAAAAAATGATTTAATAAAAAAATTAAAAAATTTCATCAGAACTATTTTTTCAATATCAATAAATGCTTTAGATTCAAAAAATATACGATATACTATAACTTATGCTTTAGGGTTTATATCCAGATCAATGCATTTCAAATATGAACACATGAATTCTTTTGGAAGTGCCTTAGAATAACACAAAAAAATCATAAAATAATGTCAACTGAAGTTTAGGAAGTAATGAAAGAAGTTATAGTCACAGAATGACTACCATTTTTTTTTACTGGGACTATAAAGCATACACACTGAAAAAACCCCCGGCTGAAAATAAAATTTTGGTGGTAATCTGAAGGCTGTACAATCTTTTATGTCGGTAGGTGAATATATTAAAGAAAAACAAGCGATGTCCCTATGTGTTATATTTTATTTTAAATGTATGTCCTTTTCAATTCATTTGGATTACTTTTTGAAAACAACATCATTTAAATGACCGCCTCTTTTTGCTATATTTTCCATAACTTTTTCGAGAATCTCTAGTGTTATAGCGATGATTTCGGCACGAATATTTGCCTTGAGCTTATCAATGGTCTGAAACTTATTGGGGTTCACTTTGCTTTTCAAATAGCCCTACAAAAAGAAGTCCGAAGGTGTTAGATCTGGAGATCTGGGTGTCAATGTTGCTTTTTGTTGCAGAAGCTGCATTGTTTTATTTCCATGGTGCACCATTCTGTTGAAATAAGTAACCGTAAATATATTTTTCACAAATTTTTGGGCAGACATAATGAGCCAACACTCACCGATGTCGTTTCCCGTCGACAGTTTCGCCTTCTCTGAAGAGAAATGACCCAATGATAATTTTGGCGCAAATTCTCTTTTTGGTCATTGGCAATGGTATTTCCTGAAACTTGTGTGGATTTTAAGTTCCCCAAATGCGGAAATTTAGCTTTTTTACGCCATCACAGAGTGTGAAATGGGGGAAAAAAATAGGCTCAGTGTCAACCACATCAAACTACGTGGCCGGTCTGCCAGCAAAATTCTTTAAGTCAATTGCACTTTATACTAAAACAAAAAAATCATGGTTGGTAAGCATTACCTTTTCATTATGACGGTAGTTGTCTACCACGCTCTGATCAGGACCGATACGAAAATTTTAAAACTACAATTCCAATTGTGAAATATGTCTTCTAATATCACGGGGCTTATTTCATAATAAAGGGTGTCCCAAGAAGAACGCAATTTTTAAATTTTAAATAAAACACAGATATTTAAAAAAAAATCGTGAAACTTTATTATATCGTAAAGAAGACAGAATGAGGTTATGTATGGAACAATATATCGTGCAGATGGCCGCCGCGGCTTCGCTGGCATGCACGCGATCTTTTAATGAAATTTTCAATGACCGTTTTGCATGAATGCTGCGGTATTTCATTAATGCAGCGTCCAATTTCCTCTTTTAAGGCTTGAGTCGTCGTTGGCTTATTCGCGTAAACCATCGACTTCAAAAAACCCCAAAGAAAAAAATCTAATGGTGTTAAATCGCACGATCTAGGCGGCCAATTCTGATCTCCAAAACGCGAAATAACACGACCGGGAAATGACTGATGCAGCAATTGAATTGTTTCTCTGGCTGTATGACATGTGGCGCCGTCTTGTTGGAACCATATGCCCTCCACATTAATTTCTTCAATTCTAGGCAAGAAAAAACTGGTTATCATTTCACGATACCGGACACCATTGACTGTTTGCGCTTGACCTGCCTCATTTTCATAAAAAAAAGGTCCAATGATTCCTCCAGCCCAAAAACCACACCACACAGTGACACGTTGAGGATGCATTTGCTTCTCGTGAATCACTCGAGGATTTTCCTCACCCCAAATGCGACAATTCTGCCTATTGACGAAGCCATCAAGATGAAAATGGGCCTCGTCACTGAAGATGATTTTATCGGCAAAATCAGCATTTTCATGTTGTCTCTCCAATACCCAATTAACGAACTCCCTTCGCTGTCCATGGTCAGCTGGCTTCAGTTCCTGAGTCAATTGAACTTTGTATGCATGAAGATGCAAATCTTTCGTCAAAATTCGCTGCAAAGTGGATTTGGAGACTCCAATTTGCTGAGCTCGGTGTCGAATTGAGGTGGATGGAGTTTGAGCGACATCATCACGTACAGCTGCGACATTTTCGGTCGATCGACCTAGTCGATGGCGCGTTGTTGTCTTTACATCACTAACAGACCCAGTTTCGGCAAATTTATCCATTAATCTCTTTACAGTTGACTCTTTTGGAGCATTATTGTGACCCCAAATTGATCGCAATTTGCGAACTGTAGCCGCAAAACTTTCACCATTTTGGTAAAACAATTTCACAATGAGAATGCGTTGTTCATTCGTGTAGCGCTCCATTTTTACTAATCTCGTACCTTCTACTAGCAAACAATAACAATTGTTCAAATGTCAAACAATGACACTTCGAATGTTGCCAGATTTAAAAATTGCGTTCTTCTTGGGACACCCTTTATTACCTGTTACATTTGGCTATATCTGCAAAAAACCGTTACAAATCGGTGTTTCGGTAGTTTAGCGTTATTTTAAAGATATTTCAAATTTAAGCCGGTAAAATAGCCCCGATTATACAAAAAGACAAATGCATTTAATGGAATTGCTATTTTAAAATTTTCATATCGGTCTTAAAATGGCTGTGGTAGCCAATTACCGTTATTATGAAAAGGTATTGAATGCCAACCATGAAAAAAATGCAAATCATCCATGAAAATACGCCTCAAAAATGCTATCAACGTTGCATATGGACTATCTCCCACTGTCCCATGCTGAGTTAACACAACAACATTACTATTTCGGTGAGTTTCAGCGTGCTGTGAAGGGAAACATGTTGAAACATGTTAAAAATTGTACTGAATTGACGTTTAAAAAAATATGTGTTCTTAAGTCAATTAGTTGACTTATGTCAAAGTTATTAAATGTTGCCATACTGACATAAAACGCACCCTTTACATATTTTTGGAAACTCTATAAATTATAAATGTGTATAATAACCATAAAAATAATATACTGGGAAGCATATTTTAAATATGTATACACTCTAATTAATTTCTGTTGAAATTTACCCAACTTATAGTAAGAAACTGTACTTAAGTTGGGTAAATTTACTCTGTGTGCGTAAATGAAATAAAGTACACATATTATGAGTAAATTGATGAACACAAAATAGGTAAATTCACATAAAAAATGTGTAAAATTTAAATAAAATTTTAGAATTGAGAAGTAAATTTACCAAATTTGTGCGTAAAAATCCTAAAATATGCGCATATTTTCTACTACGATGTTAAAAATTAAACATCACAAAAATTTTTGTTTTGTAATAAAAACAACAAATTCATTGTTTAGAAACTCACAAAAAGAATAAAAACAATAATTTTATTTTTTAGTAATTACAAATAATTCATAAACTTAAAAAACTGAAAAGTTTTTTTTTTTAAATTTGAAAATGTTTAAGATTATTTGTTTTTTTTTGAATTTCAAAATGTCATCATGTTTTTACCATTATAAGTTAATATATTTACAAATTTTGCGCGTAAAATTTTTATTCAACAAAATAATACTAATTTTAGGCATAATGTGTTTAATTATAAACACATAGTGTTTGAAAATACTTCGTGTGTGTATTATTGTATATGAAAGTGTGCGCAAAAAAGTTTTACGCATTTGGTGTTTATATTTACCGAATTTTCGTAATATTACATAAAACTTTACCCATTTTATAGTAGTAAATTTACAAGAATTTTTTAGAGTGTATATGATAGTTTCTAAAGATATATATACATATATTCAAAATGTGTATTTCTAAGCCGATCTATTTGCGAGGGCAGGTTATTAAGTCCGTGATTTTTTTAATTTTCATTGACTCATGTCAAAATTTGAACAGGCATAGCCATTGATAGCAGACTGCCACGTGATTTGAGGAGAAAATGGGGGAAAAAGTGAACTGGAAAAAGTGAGGGAGACTATGTTGAAAAACAAAATGTTTTTTTTTTATTGGCTCGCCCTCGTATCTGTCTGTCTGTCCATTGAAATGGTGATCACGTCGCAAAGACAGCAGGGTTGCTCGTTTTTATTCAGATCGTTTGTTATTCTCCCGAGAAGTTTGGTATTAAAAATTAACAAAATCATTTTAGCGGCTAAAAAGTTATGAATAAAAATGAGATGTGGTACCTGTAAATTTTCCATACATATTTTTGTATTTTAATATAATTTCATAAAAGTGTATGTTTAATAAAAGATTTTTTTTACCAGACGCCTAGGGCTGAATAATATTTTATATTCACCCTTTAATTTTCATCTTAAGTTTTATTCACCTCAAAATTTTTTTCACCACCAAATTTTTTATTCACCACAAATAGTATTTTTTTTACACCTAAAAACCCTTTTCACCATCGGCAATGTTTCTCAATTTAAATTTTTTTTATTTTACATAAAACCAAAATACTGTGGAGTGGAAAAAAATCGTTAAAGCCGAATTTAATGCTTTTAATTCTTTTTGTTTCAGATTTCCAGCCTGAAAGGTTAACACAGGCCATTAACAAATAGTATATATGGGCAAGTCCCAGAAACAGACCACCAACCAAAATTTTTTAAAATCTATCCAACTTAATTTTTTTTTAACGGAACATTAGACTTGATATATAATATTGTAAATATAAAAATAAAATGTATTTGGATACAAAAATTATTACCAAATCCTACCCTACCTCAGATCTCGTACTGTTATACAAAAAATTAACATTTTTTGATGTTCATATCATTACTTTAGTGTTAACATAAATGGTCCGATCGAAGGCCATATTTTTATTTATTAATTTCTCTTCAAATTTACTAAAAAAGAAAAATGGTTTTTAATATTACAGAAAAAATTAAATTAGGTATGAAATGTTAGGTTCATGCGTTGTAGCGTGCGTCACGGAAAATAAGATTTTTTTTTATGATGTGAGTAGAATGATTTTTTTTTTGCAAGTCATCTATAATTTTAAATCAATTTTATATACTGCTTTAAGTAAATACAAAAATTAAAATTCTACAATTAAAAAAAAAATAGCATATTAATTTCCGTATCGTGCGCCACGATTTGAGTTTTCTCAAAAATTGCATTAAAAAGTGTTTCAAATTATTCGACCGGTTGGGGCATTATTCGAAAAATTATGCGAATTGTTTAATAAGTTATTCGGTTCGATTAATCGGAAAATTTTGCGATTAATCGATTAATCGTTAAATGCAAAATAAAAGCATATCTTGCACCAGTAAGCACACAGAGTGCTCAAGTAAACCCTTAAATCTAAAACAGAAAAATGCAGTGTATAAAGTGTTTTTCAGCAGAGAAATTATTATAGAAAATTTTCTAAATCCTTTTAGTCTATAAAACATTTTAATGCGCATATTCCTGTCAGGTCGTTACCTAGTAACGACTTCTTTTTCAAAATTTTATAACAAATGAATTTTTTTTACTTCTAAAAATTTTGTTGTTTCCAATTGCCAACAATTTAAAAATGTTGTTTTGGTGCTGAATTATACAGTAACGTCATTGTGCTTTTTGGAAAAACTCTTAGCTACGTGTTCGGTTTATTAGAACAAAATATGCATTTTAAAATGTTTTGTTTAACATTTGCCTATTCTGGAGGCTTTAGCTCTTATAATATATTATATGGTTGAAATAGCTTTAGAATTTAAGAATTTTTGGAAGTGAATTAATATTTCTCAGAACCTGTGCCCAGGTTTGATAAGACGATTATCATTTATCGTCCACTTTCGAAATTAAATATCTATAATATTATATGAAAATTGTAAACTTTTGTTAAAAATTTGGTTAAAGATAGTAATTTTCAATCTTATAGTTCAACAGTTTGGTAAGTAGTGGACAATAATTCTCGCTGGTCTTATAGGATCTATACCGGAAATCCTCAAAACACCGCACATGTGCAAATGCTCTCTCACAAATGAAGAGAGCATTAGAAGATTATTTGTATTTTTATTATTAAATAAAAGCATTTAGTCTCATTTGAGCATTCATGTGAGGAGGTTGTTGCTTATATTCAGGGTTGCCATTACGATCTTAGATTATTCATAGGAGCAGGTTGTGTAGGCGCTTGTTACTAGACAAGACTGATCAAAAGTTTTAATATAGAATGAGAAAATGCTTTTTTATTTGCGGAAAATTACTTAATTGAATCAATTCGCGAACAAATTATTCTTTTTGTAAATTAACGAGTTGATTCAATATTTTATAAATCAATTTATCAAATCAGATTTAAAATCATAGTTGATTAACCAATTTTATTTGAATTTCTTCTTTATTTAATTGAGTTAGATCATTTCAAAAATAATAATTTTTTAATTCACGAATCAAAAAAAAAAAAATAATTTGATTTGCGAATTAAAACAAAATAAGAAAACATTAAAATTGACTTGCGAATCATGCTTAGTTTTCTAGTTATTCGCCATTTTGTAAAATGGCGAATAACATGACACCCTACAGTTTTAGAATTAAATTAATCGTAATTAAAAAAAATATATTTTGATTCGCGAATCAAATCATATTAGAAAATCAAAATAATTAGATTCATTGAATTAAAATTTAATTATTCAAATTTATTTATGTCCTTGATGTATAATTATTAAAATCAACTAGATTCTTATAATAAGATAAATATTGAAAAAAGGCATTGTCGCTTACGAGTTGACGAGTATGAAAAATTATCAAATAATTAAAACTCAGTATTTGAGTTTTGAATTTAAAAAAACATTTTTTATGAAAAAATAATTAATGATTGACAAGAATCTTAAAGAACAGGTTTATTTTTGTTTCTTTTTAAAATAATAAAAAAATTATATAGAACTTTCCAAACTTTCATGTTATGTTTATTTTACATTAAGTGTTTATTTGAATAATATATTTATATCATACTTGGCGATTGTGTGGGTTTTTTCGAATTTGTTCGGGCACAGCGACAAATGTGTCTTGGTAACCCTGCAGAGTGAAAAAAAATTACCCAAACAAACAACTAACACAAACATAAATGTGAATGTATGTGTGTGGGGATCACTGATCTAAACCAGTGCTCGGCAGAAAGAGAGAATATGAATGTATTGGTGTTTTACACCGTAAAAAATTATTTTATCTTTCTAGATAAATATATGAATGAATAAATTAATCGATAAGAGAATATCCGTATTAATTGAATTAAAATAATTCAAGAAAATAAAGAAAATTCTTCCCACTCAACGTTCCACATTTTTAATGTAAACGAAAAACAAAATAAATACCCGCAATAAAATAATACCTTAATAAAAAGAGCAAATTTTTAGAGTGTACTTTATTTCTTTAACAAAGCGGCATATTCTTGCTCTGTTGAAAGTTAGCGTACTACTGAATGAAATAATATAATTTTTTTGTGCTCTTAGCTGTGAGATTTGTTGACATTCGTGTAGTGTACGTGTGAATTGCCGATTGTGTTCGGCCCTTGAGTGCTATCAGTGCTGATCACTGATCTAAGCAATAGATCAATAATTTAATAGGCAAATATTCTGTTTCTAAGAAAGATTTGTTGGACAACTTCTTGCCTTATATAATTTGTTTTTCTGTCGGTTTTAACAACGATAGATTTGGTTTGAAATTATTCCAAAATAAACCAGATATTCCTAGAACCACTTCTGGAGCTAGTTCAAGTTAGTTATATTGTATCTTATCATTAAAGTTTAGGTAAACGAATTCTTGTTCTATGGAATTTGTTCTTACATAATATGTTGTAGAATAAGCTGGGTTGAGGACCGATTTCGAAAGAATTTTATTGGCAGAATTCCTAGAGTTTAAATATTGATTTTCTGTTATGACATCGAAAACAAATGCAACCTTGTCTTAAAATACATGAAAATATAATTTACATGATTTAGACAATTTTAAGGAATTATAACAAAAATTAAAAATTGTCTATTGTATTTCCTAAAGGCTACACAGCACTTGCTTTAAGTTGGTTGGTTAAAACTGGTAAAAAGTTTGTATTAAGAATTAAGAAATGTTATTAAAAAATAAAACTAATTTTTTTACTTAACATAAAATCAATTGTGTTTATTTATATATTACTGGGATAATTGTAGCGTGCATCACAAAGGGTTCACGGCTTTTGATTAAAAACTATAATTTCATCTTTCATTTAGATATTAGATTTGATGTGCTTTATTATACAAAAATCGCTAAATGTTACTAAAACATACTTCAACTTTCACTGTTACTTCCATTTTTTGTAGCGTGCGTCACAAAACTTTGTGATTAATTATTTCGCAACAAATACCTGTTCGAAAAAGTATGTTTTATGCCATTCGAAAGAACACTTTAATCCCACTTAACACTATGTTTATGTTGAAGGTATCTCATTTGAAAGGCCAAGAAATTTCTATATTTTAATCTAAAAAAGGTGAATTTCAGGCTTCCAGACAATTCGTTGATCAACCAATACCGATTTAGATTTATTTTTTCTAAAACTCATGGTATTTAGATTAAAATACTTTTCTTGTTGCCCACATTAATTTAATGAAACTTACAAATATGTACACAATTAAATTTTTTAATAATAAATAAAAGTTTTAAAAGAAAATCAAGTTCGTTTAACGAGTTAAATATTGTGAATAATTACTTAATTATAAAATAAAAAATCGCACCAAGTGTACATTATTTTTTGCTGGGCAATCGATTGAGACTATTTATTTATTTTAAAATCGGAGAGGGGTCGTCCAAAAATTTGCCAATTTTGATCGTTTTCATATGGAATTGCTCGATAACACAATCTTGAATAACATTCGAAATTAATCATTAATTATATACACTTCGTGTGCAATAGAAGGTATCCCCACAAAGGCGTATGATTATTTAAAACACTTAATATTTATATAAATTATACGCACTGGTGGTTTTTCATATGCATTACACTGCTACTCTGTTCAACTTTAAAATTGACTTTGTTTTTCGTTCCAAAATAAAGTTACAGTTTTTGTGGTTCTTTTTAAATATTTTGTTATCATACTGAATGCTTTCAGTTTTGTAGATGGTTTAGTAAAGACAACCAAAATCAAATGTGTTTGCTGAATATTTTTGATGCTGCAACCAAAATTCAGTGGTATTAACCGAAGTTTGTGGTGGAAACCAATATTCAGTTGTACCAACCGGTTTTAACAGTAGAAACCGAATTTTAGTAGGAAACTGACAGAATTTTTCTCTGGGTGTGTAGTCGATGAATGTATACAGTGATTTTTTTTTTTACTTAAATAAGCTTTGAAGTCAAAAATGTCAAATAGAAGTCAGAATTTAAGATTTGCTGTAAACAATCTCACAATTCCAAAAAAAATAAAATTAAAATTTCCATGTCTACATTTAAAACGGTTTTATAAAGGGATTTATCTAATAATTAGGTATATGTTGAAGTATGAAGTGGGAGCAGTGTTGCAAGTTTCCTCATTTACTTTGCGTTAAACAGCTTTCCCAAACATACATCCTCGTGGATTTTTTAAAAATGGAAAAAAGTGAATTTCGAGTGCTCATTAAACATTATTTTTTGCGAAAAAACGTCAATCAAACCAAGGAAAACCGTGATAAATACTATGGGAACTCTGCACCATCGATTTCAATGGTAAAAAAGTAGTTTACTGACTTTTGTTGTGGTCGCACAAGTACAAATGACGCTGAACGTTGTGGACGGCCAATTGAGGTCAATACACCCGAAAATGTCGAAAAAATCCACGATATGGTGTTGGCCGATCGAAGAGTAAAAATGCGTAAGATTGTTGACGCCCTGGGCATTGCAAATGGCAGTGTGGTTTCAATTTTAAGCGATCACTTGAGTATGAGAAAGCCTTCCGCAAGATGGCTGCCGCGTTTGCTCACAATCGACCACCAACGGAATCATGTGACAGCTTAGTTTCCATGGCAAAAATCCATGAAGTACATAGACTACGAAGTGCCCCCTCATTGGCCTTATTCTCCGGATTTAGCCCCCAGTGACAATTTCCTATTTCCAAACATAAAGAAATGGCTCGGTGAAAAGAGATTTAGATCCAACGATGAAATTATTCATCAAACAAAATGCCTATTTTATGGACTTAGTGTATTGAGCTAAAAGAAGATTATGATGAAAAATATTTTTTTTTTTTTTTTTTTGCAAAAAAAACTGTGTTTCATTCAAAAAGTCACGGATTTATTGATCCGCCCTCGTATTGCATTAATTTTGTTTTATTTATTGATTTTGTTTCATTAATTTAACCAATATTTTTTAAGAAATAATTGGCCTTAATTTGGTCCCGATATTTAGAAAAAACTGGATCTGAATGGGACCAGGAATCGGCAAATAGAAGTGATAACTCCCACAAGAAGGAATTTTTTGTGGTTCCACACTCAGAATATTATATAGTATACTCTTTTCAGTTCAGTTAAAAAATAAAGGAACATACATTTATTTTCCATAGAAATGTTTATTTTAACTTTTTATACATTCGTTCAAAATGATTTACCGTCAGTCACCGATTTTTATTAGTTTCAATTATTTTTTTATTTGTTTGCAATTAAATTAAAATTTATGTAGAAAGCGGAAATTTGTGGCTTATTTGTTTAAGCTATAGTTATTACAAATTTAAATTGTAATTTGCTGTCTCGAAAAAATTCTATTTTTTTTTTAATTAAAATTGTTCGTTTATATCATACTTGGGATTTTTTCATTGGTATTGAAATTTCATTAGCATTAGTTGAATAATGCTTATACCAAAAAAATCTCATTTCTATTTAAAGAGATTGAAATTTTCTAGCATTATCAAGACAAATGATTAATGCTAATGACATCTTACTATAGCTCCAAAACCTATTTACAATTGATCCAAAATAGCATAAATACATGGGGGATATTTAAATTGCTTTACATAGGCTTCCTCGGGATCTTTCCCGGACCTGGCCTATTTTTATTATGGCAGTATATTAACATTTTAGGAGTGGAAATATTTCGTTTTAAGCTAAAACGGTGGTTTCTCGAAAACTAAGCGAGACAAGTAAAAAAGGGATAAAATTATATATAGGGTCCGCCATCTAACGTTTTTTTTTCAACTAGTGCTTATTTCGTGAATGGTAACACTTAGCTCATGTCTGATTTGACAGATAATTAGTTTTATCTTTCCGCTGAACGAATATGGTTGTGTATACGCTTGAACAACGCTGGGAAATATTGCGACATTACTTTGAAAATCATGGTAATGTTGCTGAATGTCATCTTTTCAGATGAAGCTCATTTTGGTCTTGGCGGGTATGTAAACAAGCAAAATTGTGGCATTGGGGCACAGAAAACCCGCACGCATACATTGAAAAGCCGATGCACCCAAAACGAGTCACTATTTGGTGCGGATTTTGGTCCAGAGGCATAATTGGGCCATTTTTCTCCGAAAATGAGCAAGGAGTGGCCGTTACAGTCAATGGCGATCGTTATCGGGCCATGTTGAACGAATTTTTGTTCATAAAAATTGAAGAAGAAGATATTGGCAACATTTGGTTTCAACAGGACGGCGCTACGTGCCACACAGCCGAAGCTACATTCGATGTCCTGCGCCCTGTTTTTAAAGATCGCATTATCAGCCGCAGAGCTGATGTCGTTTGGCCACTTTTGAGCTGCAATTTGACACCCTTGGACTATTATTTGTGGGGTGCCGTCAAAGATAAGTGTTACGTCGACAAGCCAGAGACAATAGACGCTATAAAGGACAATATTCGTGAAGCCATTGGTGATAATGTGCTTACAAATTGGACCGATCGTGTAGGCTACTGCATGGCCATAAGAGGCAGCCATTTGAATGAAATTATTTTCCATTATTAACCGGAAGGATTGTACTTTCAAATAAAAAAAGAAATTTGAGAAAATATTCAGTAGTTTTTTTTTATAGCATTTAAAAAAAAAATAGTTATTTGGCGGACCCTATATTTTTAAATATCTGTTTTTAAATAATTAATTTTTCATTGTAATGAAATTTAAAAAACATTACCATTCATCAATGAAAACAAATAATTAAAATCATTGCCATTATTTAAAAAAATGTTAATGAAAATAATTTCATTGCAATTGATATCAATGTCATGCTAATGAAATCATTAATAATATGTCTATAGACTCTCTTAAAAAAAAAATAAAAATACAAAAACCGGAAACAATTTCTAATATATGAATAATCAGTTATATTTGATGGAATTGGTAGGTAAAATTTTAACATTTATTTTTAACTTAATTAAACATTTATCAGTTGTTTAAATAACATTTAAAACTATATAAGGACGAGATTATTTCTTAATTAACTTTACTTTTAATAAATAAATAAAAATATATAAATAAATAAATGATAAAAATATATATCAAAAACCATTTAAATTAAATGGAAAGTAAGTAGAGCGATTTTTAAATGAAATATCATTTCATTTAAATGATATTTTCTGTTGTTTTAACTTACTTATGTGTACTACTAAAGCTGTTTACAAAAATATGTTAATTTTATGAAAATCGGACAAAAAAAATTGATAAGCAGTAAAATTTATTTTGAAAGAAGAACCCTAATTTGGCGGATCATATTGCCGTCCCCATGCGGTCTGTAAGGTCCACGGTCCAAACTTGAGGTTGATATTGTGTCAGCTATGTCAATTATAAATTTTAATGCATCGCAACAATAAGTAAGAAATCGGCGAACTATTTCCAAAAATGTCAAATATCCCACATTATTTGCTTAATTTTCAAAATCCTGTTGGCTCAAAATTTATAAAAAAAAAATAGAGACATTTTTGCTGGTGTATGCATTCAGACTATTAAACGAGGTTGCTCTGTATGTAACTCATTTTGTTAGCTCAATGTCGAGGTTAAGCTCTGATTTAAAGTGATTTCATTAATTATGAACAGGTGCTTATGGAATGTCTCATATTTAAATACATATTACTCGTGTATATTGGCACTTGGTTATCGCGTTTGTCTTGTCTAATGATTATTGTTCTTATGGATGAATGTCTAAAAATCAACTACAACAACATCAACAGCAAAACATTAACAACTTGTTGTCGATGTCTCGAGTATTGTTATGTCAGATTTAATAGCTGAAAAGTAATTTAAGTTCTTTGGCGCATGTTGTCTGTCTTCCATTGATGATATGAGGTTTAAAGATGAACACATAAGACAACATATATTTAAGCACTATGCTTAACTACGGTTAATGTACTTGTTTTTCTTTAAGTATGAAACTAATATCGACCATGTTCGTTAAACCAAAGTCTAAACAAAATGCCACATGTTACACACGTTTGAGAGCAGAGCTTTAAATAATTTATTAATTTTTAAACAGAAGCCACAAAACTTGAAAATTAAAATCTTAACCAATACGGTTTAGAAATTCATGCAAAGATATATAATTTTGAGTTTCCATTATATAATTATTTTAGTAATTTTAATTTTGTTTTTGTATTAACTTTAATTTTTCATGACCTCAATTTTTTTTCTATTTAACAACACTGTGCAACAAAATGAAAATTTTTTATGACACCTGTTAACGAGTATATTTTTTGATGAGTAAATTTCTATTTAAAAAAACAGTCGAAATTTAAAATTCCATTGGCAGTTTTTTTTAATGTTTTTTTCTTCTAAATTTTGGAATTTTTTTTGGGGCTACACTGATTTAATTTAACTCTAAGTTGTACTAATGTTTTTATTTTTTTTTTAACAGATTCGGAGTTATTTAGAAGGAAATAATGTAAAATATCTTTTTTTGTGCACAAGTAAAAAAAATTCCTTTTTTAAAAATTCATAAAAAATTTGAAATGGTAAAACTGAACAGTTTTTTTTTCTAAATCATAAAGCTGCGTTCACTGCCATATACGATAAAATTCTATGGATAAATGTTGATTTTATTTATAATGATGTAAAGGCTGACAAAAATTACGAATTTTGTGCAAACAAAATTGAAGCTCCTCTTAAAAAAATTTTTTTTCTTTCATAAAATTTGCAATTTTTGTCAAAATCAGGTACCTATACTTTATTATAAATAAAATCAACATTTATCCATACACTTAAGTTTGTAAAATAAAACAACAGAAAATGTGATTTAAAAGAAATTATATTTCATTTAAAACCCGGTCAACTCATTTTTTATTTAAATCAAATGGTTTTTGGTGTTTATTTTTAAATGTTCTTTAAACAAATGATTAATCAGTTAAAAAAATACTGGTATGTTAAAATTTTATTGAAATTGTTTCCGTTTTTATATTTTTATTTATTTGTTAATCTACAAAATGAATACTCAAAGAGTCTACAGTTTATAATTTCAATTGAAATAATTTGCTATAGAAACAAAAACTGTAAATAAAAAACAAATTGATTTTTTTTGTGAATATTTTGTTATGAAACAGAAATTTAAATTTGTAACATTTGTTACGGAAACAATTAAACCACAAGTTTCCGTTTTGTGGGTAAATTTTTTATTTATTTTATTTTATTTTATATTTATATTAATCATATAATTACAAATTATATATTAATACCCTAACCGAGCACTAGCAACAAAAGCCATTGGCTCGTTGTAGCGAAAACAGACCGGAGCCTCTGGTGGGAATCGAACCCACGACCCTCGCACTGATAAGCTAGCACGCTACCAACTAGCCTACGGGGGCGCTCAGGTAAATTTTTATTATATTTCAAACAAATGAAAAAAAAAAATTAATGAAACTGAAAAAACGGTAAATGACAGTAAATCATTTTGACCAAATGTATAAAAAAGTTAAAATAATTTTTTTTTTTGCAAAACTAAATGCATGTTCATTAATTTTTAACTGAAAGCTTTTTTATTAAACTACAATCAGTAAACTATATTCTGAGTGTAAATTTTCGATTTATGTGCAGCCCCTCTTGTCCATATTCCTCTTTCAATACAATCAAAGGCAATGCATTGCAATGTATGCTTTTGTTACAGCATAAGTGAACATTGTGAAAAGTGTGAACAAATATTTGACGAAGTGAATGGAGATTATTTGTCGTCAGTCACAAAAAATGTCTTATGGCAGTTTTACCAAGGACTGTGGAAAAATAGGATGAGCAGAGTTAAAATAATCGAGCCACCGAGCCAAGTTTAGACGCACGAGCTGCGAAACTTCTAATGCTTTTAGGGAGGACTATTAAACTTTCGGGATGTAGAGAGTTAAAAGCATCGCACCAATCATTAGCCATACGTTAAACTCTGCAACTTGTGCATCTACAGCTTGAGCCATCGATGATAAGCTCGATGATTTGAACTCTTTAAAACTTATCCACGGAATTTAAAATTTCGACTATTTTTGCAAATATACTTTTAGAGAAAAATTGTGTTAGTTTCCAACTGAATTCCGGTTTCAAAGACTAAAACAAAATCGGTTGGTTTTTAAAACAAAACCTGATTTACACAACTGAATTTTTGTTAGAACATCCAAAATAGCACAATCATATTTGAATGTGGCACTTTATTTTTTTATGTGTAGAATCATAACTCATCAAGCAAATATAGTGTTTATCATTGTTATTTTTCCTGTTACACAGTGTAATTAAATTAATTGTATTTTTAATATACTTTGTATTAAAATAAAATTCACGAATAAATTCTTTTAACTAACTGTTTAGGAATAAGTTAACTATTGTTATCTATTGTTAGCTTTTCTAACAGACATTTAAGTTTAAAATCATGTTGTTTTTGTTTATATTAACAACATTTGTTGTTGTTGTTGTTGCTTTTGTTATTTGGCTTGGCTTGTGTCTAACACTTGAACTATTTTTAGTTATATTTAGTAAGATTCGACGATAGTTTCTGTGCTACTACTACTACAACAACTACTGCTGTTGCTGCTGCTGTTTGGCCATGTGGTAATTATTCACGCTCAGCTGATTGTAAGCTGTGTGTGTTGTGTTGTGCTGTATTGTAAGGAAGCGAAACTATCGCATCTTTACATTAAAGTTATTGTTACTCATTATTGTTGCACCATAAGCTTCAGTGATTTTTCATATCATCACGTCAAGTACGTATCTATCTAAAATCTATTCAAGTCCAAACTACAGTCATACTCGTTTAAGACAAACTTGGCTAAGACCAATTCTCATTGGGCAACAATTTTCATAAATATAAAAACAAATAAAGTCAGCAAAGCCCGAAAATAAGATTCCTAACACCATAGATCTAATCGAGTTATACTCCGGAAAGCGGACAAAATTCGACGAAGGCATCATATATAACTTCATGACGACTAGGTACATTTTCTTTAAGTTCGGAGGCGAGAATATGTATTGCATGCACAACCCCAATAACATCCATATCTTAATAATTTTGTATGTTTTACAACCATTTAAGCCCGATTCAGGCAGGCCCTTCCTATCAGTACTAGGTCAAAGCGCAAACCATTTTCAACCAGTTTGTATAGTGTTTGTCCCGGGATTCAAACAAATTTGCATCTAAATTTTGTTCAAATATCTTTAGAGCTCCGATCTTTAAAATCCAACTACAATTGACTTAAGTGACTTAAGCTTTGTTTTGGTATAAAGCAAAATTTTAGAATTTCAAATTTTTTATTGATAACAAAGTTACATGGACAGATAGAGGGACAACGCTAATTTGACTTAAAAATTTATTCAGAGTTAATCAATGTAGTTAAAGGTGGATTATCGCCAACTTAATATACGAGTGCTGGTCAATAAGTCCGTGACTTTTTGAATGATACACACACTGAGAATATTATGTAGTTAACTGATTACAGTTAAAAAAAATCAGTTTAGTTTAGTTAAAAATAAAGCAACGTGCATATATTTTTAAAACAAATATTTATTTTAACTTTTTTACACATTTGTTCAAAATTATTTACTGTCATTTAACGCTTTTCAGTTTTATTTATTTTTTCATTTATTTGTAATTAAATACAAAATTTTACCTTAAAATAAATGAATAGTCAGTTATTTTTTACGGAATTGGTAGGTAAATTTTTGACATATGTTTTTAACTGATTAATTATTTGTTTTTACTGATGTGTTAGTTGTTTAAACCAAGGATTCTATAAGCCTACCAAATTTTTAGCCACCCATGATGCCAAAACTACAAAAAAATTCTTTGTCGAGACCACGAAATTCTTAGCCGATTTACAGTAAAACTTAGCCTCTAGCAAGTGTTGTACCAATTCAAACATGTATACATTCACATCACAATCACTGTACTTGCGCTACAATCCTTGCAAGCGGCTAAATGTTTTTGAAAATCGGCTAAGAATTTCGTGGTATCAACAAAGAATTTTTTTGTAGTCTCACTATTTGGCATCATGGGTGGCTAAAAATTTGGTAGTTTGTTCATCCTGGCTTATAGGGTGCTTGCTTAAACTTCATATTAAACGGGGTTTACTGTACATGTTGTTATGAATATAAGTTTCTACATTGTATATTCAATGGTACAATGAATAGTTCAAGTCATCTTTCATTCTAACTTTATAAGCATTGCTAGAAAAGAGTTAGTTATTATGTATGTGTGTGTTTGTGTAAGCATCTGTGTTTTAAACCCAGTAATACTTTGGTAATGTGTGATTTATAATCATACATTACGTGGTAATAATAATTTGATGCCTTCTGCATTACTTTTGAATATAAAGGTATCAGTTACCGATCATCGATTACGTATTGTATGATTTATAAACGTAAAATAACAATTTAAATTTTTTTAAAAATCTATTTTTAGAGAAATACAATACTTTGTGTTTTTTATATTTTTTGTACAAAAGGGGCTAATATGTGATCATTTACGGAGCACTCAAATTCTTTAATGAGTTTTATGAGAAGAATCCTCAGAAAAAGGCATCATTGGTGAAGGAAAACATCCACATGTAGTTATGCTTTCATAAGTTTAAGGGCCTGTGCAATTTTCGACATTATGAACAAAGCGCAACAATACATTTTAAGCTTTCAATATTGTAGAGCTCACAGGTTTAATCCTCAGCGTGACCGTTAGAGTATCTCGATATAGCGTGTCTTAAAAATTGACTCCAGTAATAGCCAGGGAAAACAAAAAAAGCAAAATTCAATGTTTTTAAAGCAAAAAATATTGGAAAAAAAAAACAAAAAACAAAGCAAAAGTAAAAGTAAAAATTTGAAGAAAACCATTTTTTTAAATAACAAAACTAGCAGAAAAAAATTTCTTTTTTGTTTAAACAAGCAAAAGTAAAAACTTGAGGAAAAGATTTTTTTTTTTAAAGAATAAAACTAGCAGAAAAATTTTTTTTATTAGAAAAGTACACTGAGCTAAAAAATGTGAAAAAAGCAATTTAAAGCTCAAACCTATTAAAAAGCTACCTTAAAGCTAAAAAAGGAATTATGAGTAAAAAATAAAGCAAAACAAGCAAAGTTTTACTTTCTGGTAATAGCACTCAATCGATAAATATTAAAGAGCTGAATACAAAACTATAATGATAATTTTCAGATGTGATACTTTTAGATTTCGATACAAGATTTTAGATGTCAAAAATGGTATGTTTTATCCCAAAAAAAGTTGTTTTAAGGCCCAATTAAAATTTACCTAAGCAACTTAAACTTTGTTTAGGTATGAAATGACATTTAAAAAATATTTTTTAAATTTTTATTATTAAAAAATGTTGAATTTTCTTTGCGTAACAATATCTAGCTAAAGTCAATTAATTCTAGTTCTGAACTTACTTTATGAAAAAAGTCCTTAAGAGTTTCATAATGTAGAGCTTATTATATACTTAGATATATCTATTTAGAATCATTTTTGTCCAGCGGAAAACTTTTTAGTCAAAATTTGTTAAAAAAAAAATCCTAATTTTTTTTATTTATTTCGCTAACAGCGGTTTAAAAAAATTATTTATTTATTTTTTTTTACTTTGAAATGTTAACGCTACCGTTGTCTGTTTTCATTATAAAAATTTAAAAATGCTGCGAAAAACCAAACCAATTTTTAAAAAAATATATAAATAATATTTGATTGTGACTTACATTATAAGCAATTAATTTAATTGTTAGTGTTTGTTTGGCTTTTATTTTAGAAGTTTTGCAGTGTTCAAGTTTTTTCTTCTTATGTTAAGAATTCACTAACGGGTAACTTTACGAGTTTGAAATAAAAATCCAAAGTTATTCAGTAAAATAAGCTTCTATATACCTTTTACTAGCTTAAGGAGTTACAGAAATAATGTGATTCAAAATTTGTTAATATAAGTGTACAGGTGTTTTTATTTTATTGACTGTACATATAATAAACTTTATGTAAGTGCTGGGCCCTTCTACGACAAAAAGCATGACAACTTTTTTCCAATAAAAACTTTTAAATTGAGTGTTGCATACTGAAAGTGCTCTCCAAACATAATTTCGTTGTATTTTCAATACTCATCGTTTGAAAGCTATTTTTTGAAAAAAAAACGGGTCACCCTAGTGACCATCTTATATTTAATAGAAAATTTATTGGTAATAATTTTTTTTTTCTTATTTAAATCTATTTTTAGACATTTGTTCTTCCTTGTTACTATATAAGTAACCTTACTTTATCATCTCCAATCATCTGATTAAGCAATCTGTGGTTTTGCTGGGAAGTAACATTTTTAGGTGTTACATTAGTTATTTGTCGGTTTTTTTCTTTGGATCTATTAAATACTAACCAAGTTTACATTTTCAAAGTTCTTTAGTATTTTTAATATTATATTTTTTTTTTTTTTGCAAACGGAAGTTTTCTTATAATTATTGTTGTTGCTGCTGGTGTTGTTGTTTCTCTTATAATTGTTCGCATATTTCACATTTTGTTAAAGTTAATTGAGTTAACTGTTAAGTTCTAATGAAAGTTTTCTTTCTTTTAGAATATTTACCATTAATATTGTTTGTATTATTGTTAGAAAATTCTACAAATATTTTGTATGCCCTTAATATCGAATGTATTCTATTAATTTCATCAAGTTTTAAATATTCAGTTGCTTCATATACATAACTCAAGTACAGTAGACTCTTGCAAATTAGAACCACTTTGCACCAAAGGTAATTCTAATATCTGAAATGTTCTAATTTAAGCAAAATATTTTTTTTGTCACAGGGAATTAATATTAACCTAAAAATTGGAAAAGTACCTCCAGTTAGACCAACGGCTTCTAGTTTCAAAGCTTCTTAAGTCCATAAAGTAATGGGTACTCATAATTGTTTGGCTGTTCGTAAGTGTGAGGTTAATGACCACCCATTACTTTGTGTTTTTTTGTAAGTGAGAAGATAATGACCATTCATTAGTTTTGGGACATCGTGAACAAAAGTAATTGAGCGAGTAAGTAGGCCGGTAAGTAGTTAATACCATGTTTTTGCTGGGTAACAAAGTATACTGTCTACACGAGCTTTACATGAATCCCCCCCCCCCCCTAAAAAAAAATTTTAATATATTTTAATATGTATTTAACAAAAACCAACATATTATTAAACATTAACAAAATATATATAAACAAACACATTATAACTGTCTGGCCATAAATATCACCCACAGTAAAATAATTAAGACACTAAGGGCCGATTGTTCTATCGCTGTTTAAATAAATTTAAAACAAAATTAGACTGAGTTTATCTAAGCAATTTGTATTTATCTAAGCATACCCGGCAAAAATGAAGCTGCCAAAGAAGCAATAAAAGCATCACTACTATGGCAAAAGCAACACTTCTTTTTTAATGGTTTCATCGATGAATTTAAGATTAGCGTGTCATAGGATGGAAGTATTCAAATCTACCTACAAGCATTACTCATACTTTACTCTTAGGAAGCAATGATAATACAATCATTAGGTATTCTGATGCATAAGTGTAAAATGTTCATATACTTTGTAATATTTAAGCTTTGGTGAAAATTTAATTCATAAGAATGCAGAAAAATAAGTTTAACGAAGCGAAATTTATGCATTGATATACAAATACTCTTTATTAAATCAAATAAATAATTCTGCATTAGTGAAAAAGTATTTTTGGGAAACTTTGAAACATTTTTTAAAAATGTTAATGAATTTTTAGACAAATTTTAAAATATTTTTGGATAATTTAAATCCTTGTTGTACAATTTTGAAACATTTTAAGACAATTTTAATTATTTTAGTTTTCTTCGATCTTCTCTATTAATATAATATTCCTTATTAAGCCAAAGATCCTTTACTTATACAAAAAAATTTTTTTTAATTATAAATCTTTATTTTATCCCAATATTTCGTGTCCACATTGGGTGACTTCTTCAGGGGAAATTGTCTTTTTTTATAATTAATCAATTAAAATTATAAACTTATAAATTATAATATAAGTTTTCAGTTTTTAATTTTAATTGATTAATTATAAAAAAAAGACAATTTCCCCTGAAGAAGTCACCCAATGTCGACACGAAATATTGGGATAAAATAAAGATTTATAATTAAAAAAAAAAAAAAAAAAAATTTTATAAATAAAGGATCTTTAGCTCAATAAGGAATATTATAATTTTAAATAATTTTTGCCAATTGTAAAACCTCTTTGGGCAATTTGAAATAAATTTTATACGATTTTAAAATTATTTTTTTAAATTCTGAATTAAAACTGGAAATGGTGTAATGTTAAATAATAAACATGATGCAAAAATGCACAGATTGCACAGATTGCGTTGCCATAAATATTTAAGGCTGAAAAAAGCAAATGACAGGCCAGATATTTCTTTTTCTTGATTTTTCAAAACTTTTATAAAAATTGCAAAACTGAATAAATTCTAACCCTCAAGAAATTTTAAATTAATATATAAAAAATTATTTAATAAAAAAATTAAAAAGTTCATCAGAACTATTTTCTCAATTTGAATATATGCTTTAGATTTAAAAAATATACGATATGCTTTAATTTATGCTTTAGAAGTAATGAAAAGTGATATTTTAAGATACACATCGGGTTTATATCCAGATCACTGCATTTCAAATATGAACACATGAATTTTTTGGAAGTGCCTTAGAAAAACACCAAAAAATCATAAAAAAATGCCAACTGAAGTTTAGGAAACAATGAAAGAAGTTAAAGTCACAGAATGACTACCATTTTTTTTGCTGGGATACTGTTTAGGAAGTGTCAATGCATATAATGTTGCCATATTGGATGTATTTAATATATTCAATTCCAATTTGTATTTTTCTAAAATAGTGGTACTATTTAATATTTTCTTTTTAATACTCGTATGCCATCACACAAAACAATTATTTTCTAACAGCTGGTTTTTGTTCTCAATTTTATACTCTAGTTTACATGATCAACCAGACTCGGTTAAACAAAATATTTAAAACTATATAAGGCGCACGACTCATAGGATACACAAGGCACATCCGAAAAAATCAAATTCTAGGTTTAACTGATGCTTAACTATTAAACAATGGTAATCTACATCCCAAAAACTGGGATATGAAACTGACTGTATGAATTAATAGCCTAATTTTTGTCACTCTTGACTTGGCCCACACATGGAACAATAAAATGTATCATTAAATATTACCAAGGCTGGCAACCGCAAAGAATATATTTTTTGTTTGTTTCATTAGTGGTATGGCTAACGCTATTTTATTCGTACCCAATCGAATTCTGGCGGTTACGACAACTATCTTTATATTAAATTATAGTTTTAGTTGTGAAAGCCAATATTTAGTTTTCTAATTTAATATTTTTATTCATTTCATTTTATTTTATTCAGTCTATGGAAACAAAATTCCTTACAGACTATGATTAAATATGTTAAAAGATATAGTACAAAAATAGTTACTTAAAATACTAAATACAATAAAGCTCAATTATTTTTAAACTGTATTAAGAAATAACGTAAATATGTATTTTGACGTGCAAAACTCTACAAATGATTTAGATTCGCAATTTTGTTGAAGATCAAAATTAATTTGATTAAGATGAATAACGTGCGTGTTAACGTACTATTAAGAGCATATTCAGTGCGATGAAGTGGGACGTTAAAGATATCAATAAATCTAATATTTCTAGGCGGGCATAAAATGGAATAAGAGATAGTAGATCAGGACAATTAACAAAACCATTAGTTATGTCAAAAACCAGTAATGCAGATTTTTATATTCTACGATATTTCAAAGTCTGCAAAGAAATAGGCAATTAGATTTATATGAAGGTATAGGATCAACAAAGCAAATTTAATAAATTTCCTCTGAACTCTCTCGATACGAGAGACATGAGTACAATTAAAGGGATTCCAAATTACCGCAGCATACTCTAACTTTGATCTAACAAATGTTGTATAAATTAACCTCAACGTGCAAGGATCAGAAAAATATGATGAATTCCTTTTGAGAAATGTAAGCATTTTATAAGCTCTCGGAATAATGTAATCAACATGTGGAACAAATGAAAATGACGAGTCAAAAACCACTCCAATATCAAGAGTAGACTTAACTGTTTCCACATAATAATTATTAGTATTAAAATTAAATATAATAGGGTTCAGAGATCTGCTAAACGAAATATGAAAACACTTGAAAAAATTAAAATGTAAGTTATTTAACGTACATCATATATACAAATTATTTAAATCATTTTGTAAATCAAAAACATCAACAATTGAAATTTAGAATTGGTGAAGCAAGCAGAAATATCATTTATTTCACGCAAGAAGAACGCAAGAAGAACGCAATTTTTAAATTTTAAATAAAACACAGATATTTAAAAAAAAATCGTGAAACTTTATTATATCGTAAAGTAGACAGAATGAGGTTATGTATGGAACAATATATCGTGCAGATGGCCGCCGCGGCTTTGCTGGCATGCACGCGATCTTTTAATGAAATTTTCAATGACCGTTTTGCATGAATGCTGCGGTATTTCATTAATGCAGCGTCCAATTTCCTCTTTTAAGGCTTGAGTCATCGTCGGCTTATTCGCGTAAACCATCGACTTCAAAAAACCCCAAAGAAAAAAATCTAATGGTGTTAAATCGCACGATCTAGGCGGCCAATTCTGATCTCCAAAACGCGAAATAACACGACCGGGAAATGACTGATGCAGCAATTGAATTGTTTCTCTGGCTGTATGACATGTGGCGCCGTCTTGTTGGAACCACATGCCCTCCACATTCATTTCTTCAATTCTAGGCAAGAAAAAACTGGTTATCATTTCACGATACCGAACACCATTGACTGTTTGCGCTTGACCTGCCTCATTTTCATAAAAAAAGGTCCAATGATTCCTCCAGCCCAAAAACCACACCACACAGTGACACGTTGAGGATGCATTTGCTTCTCGTGAATCACTCGAGGATTTTCCTCACCCCAAATGCGACAATTCTGCCTATTGACGAAGCCATCAAGATGAAAATGGGCCTCGTCACTGAAGATGATTTTATCGGAAAAATCAGCACTTTCATGTTGTCTCTCCAATACCCAATTAACGAACTCCCTTCGCTGTCCATGGTCAGCTGGCTTCAGTTCCTGAGTCAATTGAAATTTGTATGCATGAAGATGCAAATCTTTCGTGGATTTGGAGACACCAATTTGCTGAGCTCGGTGTCGAATTGAGGTGGATGGAGTTTGAGCGACATCATCACGTACAGCTGCGACATTTTCGGTCGATCGACCTGGTCGATGGCGCGTTGTTGTCTTTACATCACTAACAGACCCAGTTTCGGCAAATTTATCCATTAATCTCTTTACAGTTGACTCTTTTGGAGCATTATTGTGACCCCAAATTGATCGCAATTGCGAACTGTAAAACTTGCATTTTCACCATTTTGGTAAAACAATTTCACAATGAGAATGCGTTGTTCATTCGTGTAGCGCTCCATTTTTACTAACCTCGTACCTTCTACTAGCAAACAATAACAATTGTTCAAATGTCAAACAATGACACTTCGAATGTTGCCAGATTTAAAAATTGCGTTCTTCTTGGCACACTCTTTATTATTACGTTCCACAAAAATTTTATTTTAAGAAAAATATTTTTTTTAGATTTTGCATACTAATTCACATACTTACTTACTGCACCACAACTCATATTAAGTTTATTTAAACATTTTCATATTAAATTTAAATTAAAACAAACAAAAATAAATGTTTCCCTTTTTCGGAATTTGAACTCGGAACTTAGGAGTACCAGTCTAGCACTCTACCCACTAGGCCACAATAATTTTATTATTTAAATAAATGCAGGAAAAAATTTGTTTACAAATACCAATCATTAGTAGTTTTTATAATCAATGCAATTAACAATTTGGTTGGTTCAACTGAAACCCTAATTTAATGATATATTTGTTCAGGATAACCGTATTTGTAGTTATCACTTTCAAACAATATTTTTTTTCGGAATTTTTTTTTAATAAATTTAATGGATTGTACTAATTTTCTAGTATAGTCACTAAATAAATGGTTGCTTTTACTGTATGCAATTTCCAAACGATTTTTATTCGAAAAGTTGATTGGAAATGCCAATAATTGTACAATTGTATTCTTTTTTAGTACCTTTTCTCTCTTTTTAATGCTCAATGCCACATTTTTGCTATAATAATGAATTATAGGTTATTTCAAATAAAATAAAATAAATGTTAATGATTTTGATCCGGGTGTATCTACTTGCATTTTCACAAATCATTATGTGTTGTTATTATTAAAAAGAAACTCAATGTTGCCAACTTAAATTAAAAATTTATTATATAACGGTACGTCAAAAGATATTTATTAAATTATTTTATAACTTTGAATATTTTTTATGAAATAATTCATATTTTTTTAATTTTTTTGCTTAAAGGTAAGAATACCACTAAGGTAAAGCGGTATTGTTTAAATGAAAAGTTTTTGGTATTGGTGTCGGCAACGCTAATAAATTTGAAAGAGTTTTGAAATGGATGACCGTAACATAATACAAAGGTATCGGTTGCCAATCTTGGATATCTCTGGCAACAATGAAAGAAAAAAAAAAAGAAAGACGAAATGATATTTTTAATATATATTAAAAATTTTGTTACCAATTAAAACATCTAATTTTTGTTGTATAAAAATATCAAAGAAACATAATTAGCAAACTGTTAAAGAATAAAAAAAACACCCACTATTTAATTTTTTTATTGTTTTTGTCTCACATTTAAGTACGCTACGTTATAAAATTCAAGCAGAGACTAGATTTAAATTTATAGGCATACTTCGGCAATATACTAGTTCTATATAACTTCACTGTATGTATAAGAGTACCCCAGCAAAAAAAATGGTAGTCATTCTGTGACTATAACTTCTTTCATTGCTTCCTAAACTTCAGTTGACATTCTTTTATAATTTTTTGGTGTTATTCTAAGGCACTTCCAAAAGAATTCATGTGTTCATATTTCAAATGCAGTGATCTGGATATAAACGCGATGCATATCTTAAAATATCACTCTTCATTACTTCTAAAGCATAAGTTATAGTACATCGTATATTTTTTTTTTAATCTAAAGCATTTATTCAAATTGAAAAAAATAGTTCTGATGAAATTTTTTTAATTTTTTTATTAAATCATTTTTTATATTTTAGTTTAAAATTTCATGAGGGTTAGAATTTATGCAATTTTGCAATTTTTTTAAAAGTTTTGAAATATCAAGAAAAACAGATTTTTTAACCTTTACTTGAAACAAGCTGGCCTGTCATTTGCATTTTTTCAGCCTTAAATATTTATGAGGATGCAATCTGTGCATTTTTGCATTATGTTTATTATTATGAAACACTACACCATTTCCAGTTTTAATTCAGAATTAATCAAAATAATTTTGAAATTGTGTAAAAATTAATTCAAATTGCCAAAGATGTTTTAAAACTGTGCAAAAAATATTTAAAGTTGTTCAAAAATATTTTAAAATTGTCTAAAAATGTTTCCAAATTATACAACCAGTTTTTAACTTATCCAAATATATTTAAGAATTTGTCTAAGAATTCAATAAAATTTTTGAAAAATGTTTCAAAAATGCTTTTTTACTAATGCATAAGTATTTGTTTGCTTTAATAAAGAGTATACATTTCGCTTCTTTAAACTTTTTTTTTTTTTTTATTTATTAATCATATAATTACAAATTATATGTTAATATACTAACCGAGCACTAGCAACAAAGGCCTTCGGCTCGTTGTAGCGAAAGCAGACCAGAGCCTCTGGTGGGAATTGAACCCACGACCCCCGCACTGATAAGCTAGCATGCTACCAACTAGTCTACCGGGGCGCTCCTTCTTTAAACTTATTTTTCTGCATTCTTATGAACTAAATTTTCATTAAAGCTTAAATACTACAAAGTATATGACATTTTACACTTATGCATCAGAATACCTAATCATTGTATTATCATTGCTTTCTTAGAGTAAAGTATGAGTAATGCTAGTAGCTACATTTGAATACGTCCATCCTATGAAACGCTAATGTTAAATTCATCGATGAAACCATTAGAAATGAAGTGATGCCTTTGCCATAGTAGTGATGCTTTTATTGCTTCTTTGGCAGCTTAATTTTTATGGGACTGCAAACCGATAATCGGTTAACTAGTTTTTTTCGTATTTTTAAAAACCCATGTTTCGTTTTTCTTTTTTCTAAATTCGAATAAACCGAAAACCTGATTTTTGGTGTCGGTTAACCGATTTTTTATTAATCTATATATTTTTTTATAATTTTTACAATGTATTCTCTTAAAGTAAATAAATTAAATTGCAATAAGTAGTAATATTTATTAATTAAAGGTTGTTACTTAACCCTGTTAATGTTGTTAAAAATTACACTTTTTTGACCTTTCAAGCAAAATTATTTCACTGAAAAACTTTTGAAATTTTGAATTTAAAAAAAGTTAAAATTTTCTATAAATTACTTAAGAGGGAAACGGGGTGCAAAGTTCCTAAAACATTTGTGACACAAATGTGATAAAAATGCGTCACATCCGTGTACCCATTTTACACGAATCCGCCCAACTGATGGGTGTTTTTTAAAAATATTACAAAGCTTTCAAGATTTTTGTTTTAATACAGTTATTTGTATTTTTTCGATGCCGTCTTATAAAATAAAAAGTCGAATAAACGGTTCTTTTGTAAAAACCCGGAAGCGTGACCGGTTTTTTAAAAAACAATTTTTCGAATATACCGAAAACTGGTTTTTTGAAATGTTAAATGTTAGTACTCTGAACTAAAGCCTACGGTCAATGCCGGTTAATAGGGTAGACCGGAGACCGGTCAGACCGGTTATCATAACTGGTCTTATGGTCTGGAAGATCTTTCAGTGTGATCCGGTAGACAGAAACTAGCGCGTACTTTTTAAAATATATATATTTTTTTTTTAAATACTATATTTTTTCCAAAACTAAAGCACTAGTTCAAAAATAGTGGATTTTTCAAAAACTAAATATTTTTTTTGTTTTAAATAAGTACCTTTTCGAAAAAAGTTTTTTTTACACATTTTTTTTGTTAAACATACTTTTGCACAAAAGTAATTTTTGTAAGAAAAGTAATTTTTCAAAAAATTTACTTTTTCTAAAACATAGTAATTTTATGAAAAAGTGTTAAAATAAAATTTACTCAAAAAGTAATTTTTTTAAAAAAACTTTTTGAAAAAAGGACTTTTTACCAAAAAAAAAATCCTAAAAAAGAATTGTTTTATATTATTATTTTTTTTCTAATACACAAAAAAAAAACTGCTGTAAGTTGAATTTTCATTTGAAAACAGCATTTTTCGGGTAGTTCAAATCTCAGAGACATTATCTGAGCATGAATCTGACTAAGGCTTTTAGAAGACATTTTTGCAGGCCTTGGTAAACGAATATGCCGAAAATTTCAATAGAGTTAAGAAAGCCTGTTTATACCTTTATGTATACTTAAAGTAGTTTGTGAGTTAAATTAACAACAAATACAATTTAAAAGAAATGATATTTCATTTATAAACCAGTCTACTTACTTTTCATGTAAATCAAATGGTCTTTGTTATTTATTTTTAAATCTTTTATTGTTGTTTAAGCGACAACAGTAAAAAACAAATGATTAATCAGTTAAAAATAAATGTTAAAATTTTTACTACCAATTTCATAAAAAATAACTTATTTATCAATTTATATGAAATTGTTTCCGTTTTCTGAACTTTTGTTTGTTTGTTTTTATCTACATAATGTTTGTGTACTCACACAGTTTAAAATAGATAAATTTGTGCTCTTTTAACGAAACTGTTTTAGTTTTAGATTTATAATTCCAAATATCTCATAAGCTACTAAAGCCAAAATAACATTAATTTGGTTTCTCACTTAGATCCTCTGGATCCCGGAAGTGGCCAAAAAAGTGAGATAGGTTGTTCTTAGATTTATTTTCTTATCACATATTCTAATTTGATCAAAAGCGAAGTAAATACTTTCCTCTTTTTATATATTTTTATAGAATTCCAAAGCTTTCAAATCCGAAAGTATGCCCACAAAGACGCTGATAATTTAACATTTTCTCGAAATATATACTAAACTATTTAAGAAATTTCTGTGTTGATAACAAGGACACTCTACACTCAAAAAATGAACTAGAATTTAGAAAAATTAACTTATTTAAAGGAAAAATTGAAATAAAAACGGCGCCAAAGACACTTTTTACCAATATTTAATAAAATTTTACTTGAAATTAAGAAACAAATTTTACTAAAAATTTGGTCAAAATTTCTAAATTATAGAAAAATTTTACTACTGAGAAGTAAATTTATATTAGAAAACAGTAAAATTTCCTCCTAATTAGTTCATATATCATCTAAAATTATAATGTTAGTTAGAAAATGTTTCCTTGATTTTAAGAAAAATTTTATTTTATTTAAGTTGATTAGATAATGTTTTTTACTAAAAACTAGGACTTAACTCCCTAAAAATAAGAAAATATTTTCTAACAACAAGTTAAATAGCACTTCTTTTAAGTGAAAATTATCATTATCCTGCTTCTATGGTAAATTTTACTATATATTTTAAAGTACTTTACACTCATTGAGTAGGTATTTTCCCACTTTCGGGGGACTTCCGCTTTGTGAGTACACTGCTCTCAACAAGCTTTTTGCTATACAATTTTGTCTTAAAACTAAATTGAATTATACTAAATTTATGTATTTAAAATATAAATTATATATCATTAGCAAAATGGAAAACAAATTAAATAAATGTACTGCAGGACATCCTGAAACGTAATTACAATCATGCGCGTAAATTACAATCATACGCGATAGTTTTTTAAATGGTTACTTTTTTTAATAATATTTATTTAATAATATTTTTTCATGAAAATTAGGAAAACTGGTTTGTTTTTAATTAATTTTTTTTTAATAGAATATTAAAAATAATTTAAACGCTTTCCAACAAAAAAAAAAATCCTATACCAAATTTTATTATTTTTTTAAAAATTAGAAAACTTTTACTTGAAAAAAAGAATATTTTATTAAAATTTTTAAAATTTATCTGAACTAAGTTGCATGAAAATTTTACTTAGAAATAGTTCGTCAGTTTCTAAAATCAAGTTTTTAATTATCTGAACAAATTTTTAGGAAACAATTCTTCAAAATTAGAAAGTGCTATACTTAAAAACTGAATTTGGAAATGGCTTTCTAAAATTTAGTTAATTTTACTACTCACGAACAAAAAATTAACACACATTAAGTTCAAGTACTTTCTCGATTTAAGTTAGACACATTTTTTGAACTAAATGCGAGTAAATTATGTCCTAAATTTTTTTAACTAAACTTAATTTTATTATATTTGAGTGTACAATTTTCTTAAAACTAAGATGTTTTTTCTTAAAAATAATACATTTTTATTTAATTGACTTATTTTTTTCCTTAAATCAAGAAATATTACTGAGGAAAAATATGAACTATTTCTGAGTATATAAACTATTTTTATTTTTTCCACAAACTTAGGAATTTTTATTCTTTTTAAGAAAATTTTTCTGTTTTAATAAAATTTTACTTAAATTGAGGACAATTTATAAACTATTTTGAAGCAAATTTTTGATTACATTTTAGTTCATGTTTTTTTTTTGAGTGTATCGGAAAAAACATCAAAATCGGAAGGTCCATTTTTATCGATGTTTTTGATAAAAAAAACTATATGCCTGAATGAGTGATTTTGCAGTCTAGTCATTATAATTCCAGGAGTAAGCGTGTTGGCTGTCTGTCATTGATGATATTTGATTACACTGTACAAGAATTTCCAATTTTTTGCCAAATTACGGGGTTCTAACAATAGATTCTGGTAGAGGAGACAAAAAAAAAAATACATAGGTGCGCCGGCGTTTTGAAAGAACACATCTGAATTTTATTTTAGTCGTGGTTAAAGTTTCCCCCTTTAGTCTGTTCGTGTTCTTTACATCTGAGGTGTAGGATATATTCAGCAATTTTGAAGGAAATATTTACGCAATTATTTTTGCGGAACATATTAACCTTATATCTCCCCCACAGAACTAATATTTTTGGCTCTATTCTAACAAATAGTAAAATACACCCCTAAAAAGGGAAGGGCGGGAATGAAATGCTGCATCAATTCTGAACTTAAGTAGGTTTTCTATATGAGGATTACAAAGCTTCAACCTTGACCTTGTCGTCATCAGGTCCGCCTAAGATGTGTAAATATTGGCCGTACCATGTTGAGTGCGGTGACGCTTAAAGAAAATTAAATATTAGCGCATCAGACTGCCTGCTAATTTCACAGCTAGGTACGCCAGACTTTATTTATTATTCATATTGGACTTCCCTTAGGATTGTGCCTTAAGGAATTTTTTCTTGAATCTTATATCACAGATCAATTTTCTAATTGGAATTATGTATTCAATTAGAAAAATTAAACTTAAAATTTGATGATAATTAGATAGATTATAAAAACAAAGACATTCTACTACTGCATGTTATAAGTTATTATACAGACGAATTAAATGACTACAAAATAAATTATTCAGCTAGTTTATTTATGAGATGATTAAAAACTAAATGTCATTTGCAAATAAATTTTGTTGTTGCGTTGCGTTGCGTTGTTTTTTTTTTTTTTTTTTTTGGTTAAATTATTTTGTTTGCTAGCAGCCACAACTAAATAAAAAAATCTAACAAATGATATCGGATGTTTTTCCAAACTTTGGCTAGAGTTCAAATTTTTATCAGACGATCAATGACGTACAAAAAAAAATAATTTAAGAAAATTTGTACCAATTTTTCATTTCTTATTAGCAACTTATTTTTAACCGAAAACTAAACATACGGAATGAAAATAAATTAGAACAAAATATGTTTAAATATCACAACTATCTGACAGTGCTAATATGGCGGTGATCTGATTTTAAATATGTGGCATGTATGGTAGTTGATGGTGTTTTGTTTTTGGTCAGTATTAATTGGGGTTTAAGGTCTTAACATTGCAATTGCTAGCATAAGTATATAATATGTAAGGTAAATTGGCGAATAAATATTTGATTAGTGTAGAATTAAATGAAAATGAATATTGCTCAGGTGCGCTTAAGATTTGTTTTTTTTTTTTTTATTAACAGATTTAAATGTTTTTTTTATCTCGTGCATTTTTATGTGAGTTTGCGAAAAAAAACAAAAACACGTTACTATGGATTGTGGGATTATGACTAGCCGGCTGTTGTATTAGTTCCTGTGTCCCCTAGTGTCTTGTTATAATTAAAATCGTATGTTTATTAGGGAACCATTTTTATACCCTCCACCATATATGGTGAGGGTATATATCAGTTTGTCATTCCGTTTGTAACATGCCGAAATATAGGTCTAAGACCCCATAAAGTATATATATTCGTGATCCTTATGCAATTTTAAGTCGATTTAACGATGTCCGTCTGTCTGTCCGTCCGTCTGTCTGTCTGTCCGTTGAAATGGCGATCACGATGCGAAGACGCAAGCGCGGGTGCCTATTTTTACCCAGATTATTGTACATCCTCCCGAGCAGTTTGGTATTGAAAATGAGCAAATTCGGTCCAGCAGTTAAAAAATTATGAGTGAAAATGTGAAGATACCTCTAAATTTTCCATACAAATTGCTGTATTTTAGTACAATTTCATAGTAGCGACTGGTATATAAAATATTTTTTCACCAGTCGCTTAGAAATTAATAATATTTTGTATTCACCTCAAATATTTTTCACCTCAAAAAATTTTTTTCACCACTAAATTTTTTTTTCACCACAAAAAATTTATTTAACCTCAAAAAATTTTTTTCACCTTAACATTTTTTTTACACCAAAAAATTCGTTTTCGCATCCAAAAAAGTTTTTCACCTCAAAAAATTTTTTTCACCTACATTATTTTGCTTCAAAAGTTTTTTATATTATCTGTATCAAAAACAGTAGAGAACATGTTTTTAGGATATTGGTGGAGGGTATTCAAAGATTCGGCACAGCCGAATTTAAGCCTTTTTTTACTTGTTTAATAACCTATAATTTTGGCGCCCAATTTAAAATGCATTACAAATAAACTTGATTAAGGAAACCCTATATGTGTTATGAACATATATGATATTTTGCATAAAAAAATGTAAAAGTTCGGCACAAAGTATTACTGTTTAAATACAAATGTTAAAAAAAATAATGGTGGCACCCTATTAAAAATAAATACATTGGAATGCAGCGACACAAATAGTTCACATTAAATGCAATATTTAGTTTTATATATTTCTGGTATTTATTATACGTAGATACTATAAAATCAACATACAACATTATTATTAAGTCATACAATTTGTTTGAATATAACATTGCTCATAGTACAAAAAAAAAAAAAAACAAGTAGAAAAATCGTAAAGATATTTACACTTGTACAATAACCATTTGGCAAAGTGAAGGTTTTTATATCTGTTACAAATGTTTGTAGGTTTGGAATGTATCTTTTATAGTTTGTATTTTTCTTTATCTATGGATAACTAACTCTCTATGCGTATTCTTTTGCCATAAAATAAATATAGTAATCAAGTTTATATTCGAGTTTGTATCTACATATATACAAGTACGTACATACTTCTCAAGGTGTATCCCCCTTTTTAAACCTAATGACGGTGTATCGGTGTTTTTATTTCTGTTATTATATATATTTTAGTTATTTTTACTTTGCTTACCCTCCCATATTTTTCTGTATGCTGTAAAAGTTATACAGTGTTGGCAAAAGAATAATTGTACTTAATCCCGTGGCTTCACTTGTAATGAAATGATAGCAAATAATTGTCAAAGTGTTTATCTCTTTGGAGCCAAAAGAAGTTAATTAACATACATTTTCAGCTAAACAAATGCAAACGTTTGGGCCTGGTACAACTTTGAAATGAAAGCAAGGAACATATTCCCAGAAAAAAAATTTTCCTCTTTCCGTTCTCCAAATATACAGAAAAGCTGACCGACATCATTAAGTCAACTGTGCTGTACGTTTATGTAATATTAAAAAAAATAAAAAAAAAGTCTTAAGAAAATATAAAAAAAATTGTACAAAAAAGTCGAATAGATGGGGATCGATCGCGCGACTTAAAGAAAAAAACTATTTGTGAGAAAGCGTTTAGACCACTTAGCCATTGAAAGACATACGCAATCATCGTAAATAGAAGTAAATAAACAGTTTTCGTTTAAAACCAATTTGTTTGGTTTTTAAATGGCAAATCTTTGTATGTGTTTTTGTTGTTTGTGTATAAAAGGTGAAGAGGTGAAAGAAAAGAAGTTCAACAAATGGATGTGTTTATTATGCGTAAAATTCAACATACATATTAAATAAGGCGATTGTACGGAAAAAATCAGAGGTAGTCCTGGTTTTTTGCTCATATCTCAACCATTCTGGCTGATTTTCAATAGCAAACAGAAATAGATCACATGTAACAGAAATATATAACAAGCAAGTCATTATCATGTCTGGGATCTTCGGAAAACGCATTTCAATACACAGACGGACATCGTTAAATTAATTTCGCTCTTCATAAGGACCTAGAATATATATATATACTTTATAGGATCTAAGATCAATATTGTAGAAATTACCAACAGAATGACAAACTTATATATACCATTTTTTACCACTTGTGGTGCAGGGTATCAATATGAGAAAATATATTATTCATCTGTTGCTACTATGAAATTGTACTAAAATACACCAATTTGTATGAAAAATTTAAGCTACCTTCACAGTACCACTCATAACTTTTTAACCGCTGGACCGATATTGCTCATTTTCAATAACAAACTGCTTGGCAGAATGTTCATTAATCTAAAACGAGCCTGGGTCTTTGCGCCGTGATCGCCATTTTAACAGACAAATAGTCAAACTACAGAAGTGCAGTACTGCTTACGAGGCCAAAAAAATGCCTTGGAGACCCTTTGTCATATAGATTAATATGTCTCCTGGAAACTATTGGCTTGAGAATTGTACACAAAAGACTTCTAACTGTAAGAGAGGATAGCGGTGGTCAGATAGACAATTCGGATTACGTAACTCGAAGTTAACGAGGTCACTCAAAAGATCCAGAATAAGTATTGTGCGATTATCACGCTGAAAGTAGAAAATTCTTTCAATTCTGCAAACTGGCAACACATAATTGACACACTCCAAGGATTCGGAGTCCCAGCATACCTTTCAAATACAATTTCAAGCTGTTTTAATAATATACAACTATTCTATGAAACGGAGAATGAAACAGCAAAGTTTGACGTGTCTCCAGGATTTCCTTAGGGGTCGATCAGCGGACCACTTCATGTTACAATGGAGTATTAATGCTAAACATACTAAAGGAATCTAGTATGATCAGTTTTGCAGATGACATTGTTGTGGTCACAGACCACTTAATGAGGAGGAATTATATGCAAAGGAGAAAACATGCAATTAGGTGCTGGTTGATTAAAACTAGGCTTCAGCCAGCGGTGCAGAAGACTGAAGCCGTATTAATTAGCAGCCATAGAAAAAATGAAGCCCTAAAGAAAAAAATAGGGTAGAAAGAAATATTTTCAAAGGATGAACTAAAATACCTAGGATTAATGATATACTCGAGACTCAATTCAATAATCACGTGGATTATGTCCGAGACAAATTAGTATATTTAAGTTCCGCCCTGCCAGTAATGGTGCTAAACGTAGAAGGCCCTATGCAAAATAAAAGGATTATGATATCCAGAGTGGTCAGCTCTACCATGCTTAACACAGCTCCATTTTGGTCAAGTTTTCTTAGTGCTGCTTCAAGAAGGAACATTTTGTTGGTGCATAGGCTAAGTGCATTAAAAGAGCTTAAATATACGTTTCCAAAAAATTCTTGTTAAGAACTGGGCATTAAAGCAGCATTAAGGTCCGATAATGTTAATGTATTTGAGCAACTTTAATTATTAAAGTCATTAACAATCAAAAATATTTCGTCATATTGATGAAATTCCTTGATAAGTGTGATGAAACTTTTTCATAAATATTGATGAATATTTTCATAAATATGAAGAAAATTTTTCATCATAACTTGTTAAAAAAGGTTGCATAAACATGAAGAAATTATCAATAAGCCTTTTTAGGAAAGACCTTCGACGTATTTATTAAAGATTACATTACATAAATATCTATGAAGATTTTCATCATATTTATAAATTGTTCATCACTATGATGAAGCTTTTTCTCTAAGTGTATCTGTTTAAATTGTCATCACGACGCAAAGCTGCAAGACAAATCTCAATTTTTATTAATATGCTAAATAATCACTATACAGGATGATTCAGTCACAACCCGCCGAATTTCACCAGCATATTCCTTGACTCATTTCATGAAAATATGTCCATTACTACCATCCCTGAATATACAAGTGTGCGAAATGGCAGCGGTTTGAAAATTTTCGGATTGGTGGTCGGAGGGTAGTAGGGTAAAATTGCTTGCGCTGGTGAAATTCGACGGTTAGTGACTGAATCACCCTGTGAATAATACTATATTATTATTGCTGCATTCATGTTTGGTTGTTACAATGAAGTTATTGTTATATAAATAGATTCTAACCATCAATATAGTCGCTATTGACATTATAAAAGGAAATACTTGATTACTTCATGATTGTAACTTTCTACTTTATAACATAAAAAAATATGATAATTATGGAACTATAAAATGCTGACAACAATCACTGAAAACATGACTTTGTCATTTACAGTCATAATACTGTCTTGTTTTCATAAAAAAATTGTATCAGTTCAATAACCCATGTAAAAAATAATCATTTTACCTGGGAAGGATTTATTTTATAAAATTCCCTATACACCCAGCAAAACCACACATTACCAAAAAATGTGTAAAGTAATGTGTAGCCATAGGGGCTCATGGATTACATTACACTTTACTTCACTGATGAATTTTACAAGCGATGAGCCTCAAAGTAATGTATAGAGGTGATAATGTAGGGGGTAACTTATGTTTAGGAGAATGGAAAAAGAAATGTGTCTAAAAATAGATTTTTTACAAAGAGGAATTTTTATTAAAAAAAATATTACAAATATTTTAAACGTTATTAAAAATAATGATGGCAATCGAACCAGGGAACTCCGGTTGGCAGCAAAGAGATCTACCCACTGAGCTATCGACGCATATAGTATTTGATTGCTTTAAACTTAAATGAATTGTTGCGCTTTGTTTTTTCGCTAGTGTTATCAAAACAAACATACATTACCCCTTTGCTTACAAAAAAACACAAAGTAATGTATCTAAAAATAGATTTTTAAAAATATTTCAATTATAACTTTACATTTATATATTATATATTACGTAATCAGTAATCAGTAACTTATTACTTTATGCTTGCAAATAATGAAAAAGGTCTTTACAAGATAACGCATGAGAATATCGCACCCATTACCAAAGTTTTGCTGGGCATATAACATTAAAATTTACAATAATGAATATGTCTATTAATTCATATCTTCTAAACTAACTACTTTCTTGTGGAAAAAGTGCTCAGAATACTAATATAATAATTTTTTATAAGAAAAAGTCTGTAGAATCGGAAAAGGTTTTTTTATACAAAATACTACATAGAATCCTATAAATTTTTTTGATAGCAAAATTTTTAGATTCTTTGGACTTTTTCTTAAAGTAAAATACTCAGATTCGGCAAATTGTTTATTATATAAAAATTTAAATAATCTTAAGAAAAAATTAGATTCTAAAACTTTTCATCGTTAAAAACACTTAGATTCTAAGAGCTTTTTCTAGTAGAAATATTCTTAAAAGAAAAATTCTGAGACTCTAAGAAATATGTAAAAAGAAAATCTTTAAAATCTCCTTCGAATCTAAGAATTTTTCTATTATAAAAAGTCCATAGAATCTATGCTTTTTTTTGTTAAAAAGTCCTTAGAAATTAAATTTTTTTTAAGTATTTTTCTTTAAAGTCCATAATATGCAATTTTTTCCTTAGGAAATAAATTTCTTAAAGAAATATTTTTATATTTAAAGAACTTGTTCATAGTTGGGAATTATAATATAAATGTAGGGACAATAGTATGATAAAATTATAGTTATTTTATTAGCATAATATGAATACTATATTATAGTATTATAAAGGGTGTCCCAAGAAGAACGCAATTTTTAAATCTGGCAACATTCGAAGTGTCATTGTTTGACATTTGAACAATTGTTATTGTTTGCTAGTAGAAGTTACGAGGTTAGTAAAAATGGAGCGCTACACGAATGAACAACGCATTCTCATTGTGAAATTGTTTTACCAAAATGGTGAAAGTTTTGCGGCTACAGTTCGCAAATTGCGATCAATTTGGGGTCACAATAATGCTCCAAAAGAGTCAACTGTAAAGAGATTAATGGATAAATTTGCCGAAACTGGGTCTGTTAGTAATGTAAAGACAACAACGCGCCATCGACCAGGTCGATCGACCGAAAATGTCGCAGCTGTACGTGATGATGTCGCTCAAATTCCATCCACCTCAATTCGACACCGAGCTCAGCAAATTGGTGTCTCCAAATCCACTTTGCAGCGAATTTTGACGAAAGATTTGCATCTTCATGCATACAAAGTTCAATTGACTCAGGAACTGAAGCCAGCTGACCATGGACAGCGAAGGGAGTTCGTTAATTGGGTATTGGAGAGACAACATGAAAATGCTGATTTTGCCGATAAAATCATCTTCAGTGACGAGGCCCATTTTCATCTTGATGGCTTCGTCAATAGGCAGAATTGTCGCATTTGGGGTGAGGAAAATCCTCGAGTGATTCACGAGAAGCAAATGCATCCTCAACGTGTCACTGTGTGGTGTGGTTTTTGGGCTGGAGGAATCATTGGACCTTTTTTTATGAAAATGAGGCAGGTCAAGCGCAAACAGTCAAAGGTGTTCGGTATCGTGAAATGATAACCAGTTTTTATTTGCCTAGAATTGAAGAAATGAATGTGGAGGGCATGTGGTTCCAACAAGACGGCGCCACATGTCATACAGCCAGAGAAACAATTCGATTGCTGCATCAGTCATTTCCCGGTCGTGTTATTTCGCGTTTTGGAGATCAGAATTGGCCGCCTAGATCGTGCGATTTAACACCATTAGATTTTTTTCTTTGGGGTTTTTTGAAGTCGATGGTTTACGCGAATAAGCCGACGACGACTCAAGCCTTAAAAGAGGAAATTGATCGCTGCATTAATGAAATACCACAGCATTCATGCAAAACGGTCATTGAAAATTTCATTAAAAGATCGCGTGCATGCCAGCAAAGCCGCGGCGGCCATCTGCACGATATATTGTTCCATACATAACCTCATTCTGTCTACTTTACGATATAATAAAGTTTCACTATTTTTTTTTTAATATCTGTGTTTTATTTAAAATTTAAAAATAGCGTTCTTCTTGGCACACCCTTTAGTAGTATATGTTCAGAAAATGCGAATGAAAATTTGATTTATAATAGATTTGCTGAAGCATCGATGAATCATTTTTCTTTAAATATTAAAATAGCGGATTTTGACTTATTTTCATTAACCGCAGAATTCGGCCAACAAGTTTTTAATATTTATATTCGTTCAAATAGCAAACACATACCGAATACTGATTTTACCTTTTAAAAATGCACTGTTGGTCGGGAAGTATTCTTATAAAAGTATTAAATTTTTGCATAAAATTAATGAAGTTTCACTGAAATTGGTCCATTTAAACTTTTCATTAAATAAATGCAAGTTTTAATTAAATTTTATAAACATTTTAATTTTATATAACAATAGGTTCAAGTACTCAATGAAGAAACTTCATTAAAAAGCTTTTCTTTAATTTTACAAACTTTTATGTTTTATATGTTGATTATAGTCTTTTTAGTTTACATAAAAATTTCACTAAAATTCCACCTCTGTATAAAATGTTTATATATTTTTTAAAGACATCTATCCCTATTATTTTGACCACCACTGTACATATTTTTTTAAAATGTATGCAAATTGTATGCAGTGACAGTGAGATAAGATTATGTTTTAACGTAAAAAACATACAATTGTACATACTTTTGTTTAAAAACAAATTCCAAAATTTTTTAAACAACTAAGCTTTAGTGTTGCTTTTTGTCTATTTCGATTTTTTTTTATCGTTTTCTTTATCGCTTGGTGGGGGTTTCCTATGACGCTTACTTAAGTTTATTTGTTGGTTGTTAAAGTGTTTAAAGAAAAAAATAATGAATCATTTACAATTTCAAAATCCGTTGTAATAAAAACACCTGAATCATTTTTAGCAGCTGCTTAAAAATTAACACACAGTTTAAAAATGAAATGAAATTCCTTTAGTGTTTTGGTTACAAGAGCAAAAAAAAAAAAAGTTTTTCAACATTCTTTTGTTCTTTATATGTACTTCTGTGAGATTTTCATCAAAGAAGAAAAGTTTTTTTTATAGCTTTTTTATACATTTTATTCTTTCATTTACAGTTGCAACATTTCCGCTGTTTTTTTTCTGTAGTTTTATTTTTTTTTTATTATTTTCATTAATTTGCATACAAAGTGCGTTATAAAGTGTTTTGGGTGTATATTTTTGTAGTTTAAAGAATGTCCACACTGAAGTTTTTATTTCATTTTACAACTCATCACAAATTTCTTCTAATTTTTTTCTTTATTTCCAGTAAATAATCAACACAAATAATGACTTTTTCAAGAACCCGATGTTAATATTTTTAAAACCAACTTTATTGTTTTCTCCTTCAAAAAATTATGCCACCAAAATTTGTACGAATTTTCAAAGGAAAATACGATAAATTTATGACTTAAATTTACACTAGAATATTTTCGTTAGAAAATGATTACAATTTATTGAATATTATAAAAACTTTAAAGAAAACAGTTATTCTAATTTTTGTATATAAAAATAGAAAAATATTTATTTTTTGGTCCTTCTATATTTTCATATATTTACTTAGAATCTAATATGCACTCAAAAAAAAAAAAAAAAAACATGAACTAGAATTTAGAAAAATTAACTTATTTAGAGGAAAAATTGAAAACGGCGCCAAAGACACTTTTTACCAATATTTAATAAAATTGTCCTTGAAATTAAGAAACAAATTTTACTTAAAATTTGGTCAAAATTTCTAAATTATAGAAAAATTTTACTACTGAAAGGTAAATTTTTATTAGAAAACAGTAACATTTCCTCCTAATTAGTTCATACATCTTCTAAAATTGTACTGTTAGTTAGGAAATGTTTCCTTAGTTTTAAGAAAAATTTTATTTGATTTAAGTTCATTAGATATTTTTTTTGTTTACTAAAAACTAGGACTTAACTCCCTAAGAAAATATTTTCTAACATCAAGTTAATTAGCACTTCTTTTAAGTGAAAATTATCCTTATCCTTAGAGTATTCAAAAACCGAAACCGAAAACCGGTCAACCGGTTTCTTTTTTTTAAAAAACCGATCGGTTTTGAATATTTTGTAAATTCGAAGAAAACCGAAAACCGGTCTTTTTTGTTCGGTTAACCGGTTTTTTTAATAACATCACCAACTGGGTTACTTGGGCTCTTTTATTTTTTCCGAACAGTTTTATAATCCGATGAAGACTTAACTTTGGATATTCCAAATTCAAATAGTTTGATTTCTGATCTAAATAACACAATAAGCAGTATTCAAAATCCTAAAAAAGAGACTGTACAAAATCATTCATCATTATGTGTGAACTTCTCCGAGAAAAGGGACCTAGTGTGTGAAAATGAAGGTGTGAACACACCTTCAGTTGGGAGATGCGATTTGGTATGGTTAGTTATGATTGGGTGCCGACTTTGGTGATGTCATGCCTATGTGGTGACATATTTTTTTTTGGTTTTAGAGTGACAATTTAAAAACAATTTAAAACCAAAAAATCAAATAAAGTAAATATTTAGTTTTTATCATTAAGGGGTAAATAAATTTTTATCAGAAATCTAATTCATTTCACCTTATTTTACACCCTATTAGGTACCAGAATCAACTCTTTAGTCCAAACCCGTTTTTTTACACACTTTTCTCGGAGAAGGTCACATACGATGATTTCATATATCTTGATAAATGCGACAAAAGAACTGAAAAGTTGGAAAATTTATATAATTGTTTCTTGACTATTTGTCTTACATCTACTATTAGTGAAAGAGTATTTTCCACTTCTAGCTTTATCAAAAGCAAACAAAAAAATCGTCTTAAAACGAAACATTTAAAAAGCATATTATTTCTAAAATATTATTTTAGAAGTGAAAAATAGATTTTCTTTTTACATATTTAAAATGAAATATTAAAAAAACTTATTTAATGCCAAACGTTCAAATTACTAACGTACCTAGTTTTACCCAATTTACAAACTTAATCTCTATTCATTTGATATGAATATAGTTTTATAATATTAATTTTTAAAAAATTATATTAAAAAATATTAAAACCAATAAATAAAATGTTAAAATGAAATACAATAAAAAATATATAAATTGAATGTATTATACCATTTATTTTAAAGTACTTTACACTCATTGAGTAGGTATTTTCCCACTTTCGGGGGACTTCCGCTTTGTGAGGACACTGCTCTTAACAAGTTTTTTGCGATTAAAATTAAATTAAATTTCAGTAGCAAAAAGGTAAACAAATTAAAAAAATGTACTGCAGCATATCCTTAAACGTAATAAATTGTGACAAAGTCATATTCTTTTCGTAGTTAATTAATGGTTCTGCTTGTTAGAACTATAAAAAGGGACGCCATACGTGACACACGGCATCTATGGCTAAGGAACACTGGGGGTCCTTTGTCTTCTTAAATTAACTAATTTAAGGAAGAAATTGTTGCAAAAATACAAAATATCACAGTTACATTTCTTGTTGTTATTGGAAAATGGAAAAGTCATAAGTTATTTTATGGGATTTTTAGCTAAAACTTTATTTGACATACACAAATTTAATTTTTTTTTATTATTAAGTGAAAAAAATAGTTCTATAAATATAAAGTTTAATAAGCGCTACGTCAATAATAGCCATGTATTGGAAAGCCAATGTATAAAATGTGCCTGTGATATTTTGTATTGTAGTCAACAAACAAATTTTTTACATAAAAGCGCAAATTCGGAAATTTTTTACTAACAAAATTTTAAAATATATTTTAGGCTACTTTAAGGTCAATATTTAAGACTGTTAAGATTAGAGATGGGCACGTAAGAGATTTTTGACTCACGCACGATCACGAACCAAAAATTACAATCATGCACGATAGTTTTTTTAAATGGTTGCTATAATTTCTTTTATTTAATAATATTTTTTCTTGAAAATTAGGAAAACTAACTGGTTTGTTTTTAATTGATTGTATTTTTTTTGAATTTAAACGTTTTCCAACAAAAAAAAAAAAATCCTTTAACAAATTTTATTATTTTTAAAAAATTAGAAAACTTTTACTTGAAAAAAAGTATATTTTATTAAAATGTTTAAAATTTATCTGAACTAAGTTGCATGCAAATTTTCCTTAGAAATAGTTTAACAGTTTCTTAAATCAAGTAAATTGTTATTATTACATAGGAAAAAATTTATTACTTTTTGTTTTTAATTCTCTGAACTAATTTTTAGAAAACAATTCTTCAAAACTAGAAAGTGGTATACTTAAAAACTGAATTTGGAAATGGCTTTCTAAAATTTAGTTAATTTAACTACTCGCGAATAAAAAATGAACACACATTAAGTTCAAGTACTTTCTCGATTTAAGTTTAGGGAGTAAATTATGTCCTAAATTTTTTTTTTAACTAAACTTAATTTTATTAGATTTCAGTAAGCAATTTTCTTAAAACTAAGATGTGTTTTCTTAAAATCAATAAATTTTAATTGACTTGTTTTTTTTCCTAAAATCAAGAAATATTACTTAGGAAAAATATGAACTATTTTCTGAGTATATAAACTATTTCGTTAATCCTCAAACTTAGGAATTTTTATTATTTTTAAGAAAATTTTACTAAGTTTTAATATAATTTTACTTAAATTGAGTACAATTTATAAACTATTTTGAAGGAAATTTTTTATTACATTTTAGTTCATGTCTTTTTTTTTGAGTGTGGTATTGTCCTATTGGATTTAATTTGTTGCCTTTGAAAAATGTTGATCATTTTCAAGATAGATAATGCAATTGTTTTCTAGGCATCACCCCGTTCATCAGTTGTCTGCATTAAGAAAATGATTGCCGTGTAATTTCAACTGTTACATTATATTCAAAAAACAATATTAACTATGTGAGAATTATTCAATGTATAAATTGTCTGTATTCGTTAACCAGTCATCTAGTCAAATAGTGTTTATTGTGTCTTCAATGTAGGTGTTGCTTTAAAGCATAGACAGTGTAAAATGGATAAAAATAGACTAATGGGGTTATTCTGTAACTACGTGAAAATTTGTCACGTTCAAATATATAACTCTGATATATTTAGCACAGGTTGAGTCACTGATATCAAAATCATATTTAGGTAAATTTTTGTATATACCTTAAGGAAATTTAACATATTTAGATGCGACAACAGAATAACCCTATAAGTGCTACATTAAGACAGATTGTGAGTGAGACAGATTGTTTCTATTTTTAGTGCTTTCAGTATGATGTGCTCTGTTTGTGAAATTCATTTCTTGCTGTAGCTTTTCGGCTTCAATATTTACCTCATGGCTCTACTTAAAAATTATATAAAAAAAATATTAAATTACGTTCAATTTCAGGGACAATTTTTATTTCAAAATATTTGTGTGTTTTTCCAAGAGCAGTCTTTAAACTAACCTTTTATTTTTGTTGATGATGTTATTGTTGTTAATATTGTAATTTTGTTGCTAACCATTGCTGCTCTTGTCCAATTTAGTTACTAACATTCATTTTAATGTTGTTTGTGTCTTATTTAGTAGAGTTCCCTCCTGTCCTTAACAATCTTGTATTGGAGTTTTCCATATCATTTTCCCATTTTTCTTCTAGCAGTTTGGTATTATTTCAAAATCATACTCACTGTTTGGTATTATCAAAAAACAGGGAGAGCAAAAAAAAAAAAAAGAAAACAAATGTTGTTTATTTTACATTTTCTCACATAACTTTGTTTTAAAACCATTTTTACTAACGTATGGGATATCTGTCCGTCCGTCCATCCATCCTTGTGTCTGTTTTGTTTGTACGAGCATGAATGAATAGTTGAATGAAATGAACAAATGTGTGGCATGCTGTTTTTCTGCATTTCCTGCAATCTCATCTTCTAACTATTTTGTAGTTAAACTTTTTATTTCACATTTTTTTCCATATCTTATTTAACAATGAAGAAAAAATTGCAATTTTAGTTTATTTTTCCCTCATTTTTATCGCAAACATATCTCCAGGTGGTAAAAGTTCATTTTATATCTTCAAAACAACATTAAGATTTAAAACTTGTTTCAGTAGCTGTAACTACAGAGAGTGGTTTTAAAATTAAATCTTAAATTATTTTTCATTTAATTAAATGCACTCAAGACACAAATTATAATTTTATTAAATATAATTTAACATAAATTCCCATTTCATATGATATGCATTACTAATAAGAAAAGTACCCCAACCCTAAATACGCCAATTTTCATTATTTTTTCTTTTTTGTGATAGAAACAAATTTGTGTATATAACATTAAATTATGAGCTCGAGCTTGATAAAATTTAAAAATATATAATAAAAAAAGATAAATCGAATAATATATACAAAAATTTACGTAAGCTGTATGCCCGACATCATATCTAAATAAAATAGTTTTGATATCTTCCGAATAAAGCAACATTTTTGGTGATTTTTAAATTTTCTTTATGTTTTATTTTAGTTTGTAACTACAAAACTGCAAAGAAAAACACAAATTTTTGGTCATCTTCGGCCAGCCTCAGTAGTTTCAATGCGAAATAAAAGTGGCAATAACGTTACTGACGATTGACTCATCATCGTCCAGGCCAAATTGAAATTTGGTATGTAAATTACACCTGCGAAGTAGACATTAACTAACACTAAAACATTTTGTTAAAATGTTTTGAAAATCGGACGGAGATGAGCAAGATGGAGGAAAGTGTGCCGCCTGAAGGCCTATCCAAACCCTAGAAACCCGAAGCTGAAATATGGTACTTTATGGAATTTTATCTACGAGCAGGGTAAAAATGGGAGTTCCAAGGGTGAAATTTCTCTCCCTTAACAGCCCGCATAAGCCGCTGGAGCTAAGACGTTGAAATTTGGTATAAAGACTTCAGCTCATGCGGCATTTTTTTTTTTTTTTTTTTTTGGAAAAAACTGCGTTGAGGGGAAAAAAGTGGAAAAGTATCCCCCTTCAACGACTGACAAACCGCTAGAACTAGGAAGTTGAAATTTGGTATATAGGTTTTTCTTCCGACGTAAACATCCTCTTAATCGGGCTTTTTGCTAATTCCTATGAGAAGCGGCCTGCTCAAATCTCTTTGGCCATGAATGGTTGTTACAATCAAGTTATTGGTTTACAAATAGGTTTTAACCATTTATATGGTCGCAACCATAATATTATAATATTTTATTATTTCATGATTGTCACTTTCTACTTTATAACATGATTGGATATAATCATACTATGGTAAAACAAATTTTAAATGAAAAAATATAATAATTATGGAACTATTAAATGTTGACAACAGTCAGTAAATACACTTAAAAAAGTTTGTAAGTTAAAATAACTGAAAATATCATTTAAAAGAAATGATATTTAATTTAAAAACCGGTTTACTTAATTTTCATTTAAATTAAATGCCTTTTGTTATTTATTTTTAAATGTTGATTAATCAACTGACACATCAGTAAGAAACAAACGATATAATCAGTTAAAATAAATTTCAAAATTTTACCTACCAATCTTTAAAAAATAAATGTTTTTTCATTTATTTGAAATTATTTCCGTTTTTGTATTTTTGGTTTTTTTTTAATATACTCGCACAATACAAAATGTATGTATGCATATGAAGCTATAAACACTTTTTTTATGAATGTGTTTGTATATGTATGTGTGTTTATGAAGTTCTTGTATATATACAACCAATTTACATAAAAAAAAAAATTTTATATTTTTTAATTCTTTTTAATAAAAATTATAATAAATTTTTAAATATGTTTATTACCCAGCAAAACTTTGGTAATGGGTGCGATATTCTCATGCGTTACCTTGTAATGATAGCTCGTTACCTTTTTCATTATTTTCAAGCATAAAGTAATAAGTTACTCATTATTGATTACGTAATATATGATTAATAAATGTAAAGTAATAATTGAAATATTTTTGAAAATCTATTTTTAAATACATTAATTTGTGTTTTTTGTAAGCAAAAGGGTAATGTATGTTTGTTTTGACAACACTAGCGAAAAAACGAAGCGCAACAATTCATTTAAGTTTAAAGCAATCAAATACTATATGCGTCGATAGCTCAGTGGGTAGAGTTCTTGGCTGGCAGCCAGAGTTCCCTGGTTCGATTCCCATCATGATCACTTTATTTTTAATTATAAATATTTTAAATAAAATAATTGTAATAATTTTTTTTTTTGTAAAAATTCCTCTTTTTTAAAAATCTTTTTTTAGACACATTATTTTTTCCATTCTTGTAACCATATAAGTCACCCCTTACACATTACTTTGAGGCTCATCGCCTGCCTAATTCATCAATGAAGTAAGGTGTAAAGTAATCCATCGGCTCCTATAGCTACACATTACTATACCCATTATTTGGTAATGTGTGGTTATGCTGGGTAATTTATTTCTTGTAAAATAATAATTTTATATAAGAAAAAAAGTCTGTGGAACCCAAAAGTTGTTTATAATACAAAACATCAGAGTTTTCGAAATTTTTCCGATAGCAACATTTTTGGATTTTGAAAACTGTTCCTTAGATAAAAATTGATATATTCTTCGATTTTAAGGCCTTTATTTGAATAAAAAGTTCTTAGTTTCTGTGGACTTTTCATCATGTAAAATATTTAGATTCTAAGGACTTCTTCTAGTAGAAATATTCCTAGATTCTAGCGAGTTTTTCTAAAAGAAAAATTCTGACTATCTAAAAAAAAATCTTAAAAATCTCCCTGGAATCTAATAATGTTTCTTTTTGAAAACTTTCATTAAAGAAGTGTTTTTTAGAAAGCTCCTTAATATCAAATTTTTTCTTTAGGAGAAACTTTTGTTAAAGAAATATTTCTAAATTTAAAGAACTTTTCCACAGTTTCGAATCATAATATAACTCTTGGGACCATATTATTGTAAAATTATGGTTATTTTATTATCATAATACAGTCACTTAAAAAAAGTCTGTAATAGCAACTGAAATTTTGGCTGTTATTAAGGGAAATTTTGCTAATTTGAGCCCAGCGGTATTTTTTCGAAAATTGGCGAAACATGTCTGCTACCTTGTAGTACAATGAAATTAGTAGAAAAAACTTAGTAGCCGATACTTAATTTACTACGCCCTCTGGAATAAAGAAAGAAAATTTGTTTCTATCATTCATTTTTAGGGCTGGGGCCTGTGAGGCCCCCAGGGCCCAAAAACTGGTACGCGTAGTAACATATAAAATGAAAGCAAATTTCCTCAGTATCTGAAATATGCTTTTTATTTAACGATTCCTGTTATGTGGCTCCCTCTAAATCCATTAAAGACCCACTTTGGGATCTCGAAAAAAATGTACTTTATTAAAAAAAAATAAAATATATGACCGCCTCTGGAATAAAAAAAGAAAAGTTTTTTCTTCTTCCATTTTTGGTGCCGGGGACTGTGAGGCCCCGCAAGGCCCAAAAACTGGCACGAGAATTGTGGGTACACAAATGAAAGGAAATTTCCTCAGGATCTCAAAAAATATTTTTTCTAACTTCTGCCCACAGGCCCCCACTCCAAAAAATAGAAATGTTTAAAAAATCGCGCGATTTTAAAAATGGACAAGATTTTGCGCAATTTTTTCGTATAATTTTTCTTTATTATTTGAAAGTCTTTTCTTTAATTTTTTTTTTTATATGGGGCCCAGGAGTTATTCACATATCATGGACCATGAAACAAAATGCATTTTTGGTCGAAAAGCGCCGCAGGGAAAAATTTTTTCAAAAAAATCGTGCGACTTTTTAGAAAAAATTTTTAATAAATGGAGAAATTGTCCCAAATGGATCTAGAGGCAGTCACATACCATAGATCGTAAAACAAAATGCATATTTGAGATCCTTTAATTTGAGTACACACACTTATATGTTACTACGCGTACGAGCTTTTCGGCCCTCGGGGGCCTCACAAGCTCCGTCCTGAAAAATGGAAGATAAAAAAGTTTTCTCTGGAATAAAAACCAGAGGGATCATATATTTTTTTGGGACCCCAAAGGGGTGTTTTAAATGGACCTAGAGGGATCGTGAAAAAATGCATATTTGGGATCCCGAGGAAATTTCCTTTCATTTGAGTACCCAGACTTATATGTTACTACGCGTACCATTTTTCGGGCCCTGGGGGCCCCAAAAATGGAAGATAGAAAAAAAATATTTTTTTATTCCAGAGGTGGTCATATTTTTTTTTTTATTTTTTTAGCAACGCCCGACCAAGTGCATTTCAACCAATTTTTGTAAAGTGGATTTTTAAATCGGTTTGCGTGTCAGCAAAAAAAAAAATACTAAATATTTTTAATATTAGTAAAATCAAATTAGTAAAAAAAATTTTAAGCGCTACTAAATTTTAGTAAGTTGCTATAAACTACAATTTTAAATAGATCTGCTAAAATCAGTAACAAATTTTACTAAGTATTTGTGAAGTGTAAATAGCAGGAAAGTTAATAACCTCTTCTAAAGATTGATACAAAAGTTTATTATAATAAATTATCTCGAACTAAGAAAAATTTTTTATAAATATTAGTGAACTAAACTCAATGAAATGTAAAATACAGCAAAATTTTATTTGATAAAAAAATGCATCTTTATATTTTGATATCTTGTGCTCTTAATTTTGAAATTATTTTTAACTTTTATTTTACCTTTTTTTCTTGTTTTGACTTCTTAAATTATTATAAAAAAATTATTAAAATGCACAATTATGTTACACTTTAAAGCTGCTAATTTCTTTTGCAATTTCCTTACGAATTCGAGTATACAAATTTTTATTTATTTTTTTTATGGAGCAACATTTTTTTATTGTATTTATTTTTTTCAAAATAATATTTTAGACAAAATTAAATTAAAATCAAAGTCTTAAAAAATAGTAAAAACATAAACGTATTTATCATTTTGTTTTAATAAAATAATTTTATTAATTTTTTTTTTAATTTTAAGTTTAAATTTTAACCCTCGAAGTGGCACATGGTTCTGGCCAGACATATTTAATTTTCATGCTTCAATTTAGCATACTTCTATTTTAGGTACATGGCTGTAATTTCAGGTAATCTCCCAAAATATTGTTGGCTTTCGATGTATAAATTAATAATTGAAAAAAGTCCTTGGAACAGGACAAAAAAGCCAAATAAAAAATCTTCACCTTACTTTTGGTACATGGTGTCTGGCCAGACCCCTATGCATTTTGTATGAACGCATAGGCAAAGCACATGGCACGAGTTGGAAATTTGTATTTACTTTATTCTTTTATGCTTCTTTCTTTCTTCTGATTTTATTTGTGAGTTAGTTATTCATTGAACGTTGAACAGTGAAGAAGTAATCTAGTTTTTGTGCGGTAATTTTGAACTTGTGAATAATTTTACGCAAGTAGATTTGTTGCGTTGTTAGTATATTATGGCTGATGAACTGGAATTTATTTATAATACACGCTTGCGTAGCGCGAATTTGCAACCCCAATTGTCAGAGGCATTAGTGCGTGATTTTCAAAGTCAGGTGGAAGCTGATGAAAATTATGATGTTTTTGAAAACGATGGTGACGACACTGCTGATTATGTGCCAGAAGATGATGCATCAAACATAGAAAATGATTTGGAAATTGAACCTAACAAACTTTATGATAGTGATGAAGACGTAGATGAAGAAGAAGAAAGTGGAAATGATGCTGAAGCAGCAAATGAAGTCGACTCAGGCTGTTTTTATGGTAAAGACGGTACTAAATGGAACGAAACTGAACCCCCTGCATCTCGTTTGCGCCAGCATAATATCATGCATTCTCGATCTGGAACAAAAACAAGGCTCACCAATCCAGTTGAGGTATTCAAGCTATTTTTCTCAACCAATATTACGTTCGTCATCATTAGTGAAACAAATCGGCACTTGGCGAGAATCAATTAGAAAATGGAATGAAGAACATCCAGAGTCTACCCAAAGAAAATCGATTGATTTGACAAGCTCTGAGCTAGATGCATTCATTGGGATTTTGTTGGCTTCTGGTCTCAGCCATAATAATATGCAAGACTCCAGTATATTGTGGCGTTCTGATTCGCTGCCCATATTCCGTGCGGCTATGTCGCACAAACGATTCATTACTCTGTCCAGATATATTCGTTTCGATAATAGTCGTACGCGGGCATTCCGACAGCAAACAGATAAAGCAGCTCCTATCCGGGACCTTTGGAATTTTCTCAATGAAAATCTGCAAAATTATTATGAACCTTATGAAAATATCACCATCGATGAGCAGTTGTTTCCGTATCGTGGGCGCACAAAGTTCACCCATGCGTTCGTCAGGCATGCGATGCTAAGACTAAATTTCCATTGAAAGGAAAACTATACACTGGAAAGGAAGGAGACAATCGGGAGATAAATCAAGGTGATAACGTTCTAATGTATTTCGCAAATTGTTACGCAAACAGCGGCAGAACAATTATTTCTGATAATTTGTTCACCTCATTGAACGGCGCTAAACGACTGGCTGCTATGGGACTAGCATTTGTTGGCACCATTCGAGCAAACAAAAGATGTCTTCCTAAGGAAGTTATGAAGAGCACCAGACGAACAATTCTTTCAAGTGTGTTTGGTTTTCATGAAAATCTTGTTGCACTTTGCAGCTACGTGCCCAAAAAAAATAAGGCAGTCAATTTAATTTCAACCATGCATTACACGAAATATGTTGAAGGCGTAGTCATGAAACCGGAAGCAATTTTATTTTATAATTCAACTAAAGCCGGAGTCGATACGATGGATCAAATGCTAACTCATTACACAACAAAACGGTCAACCAGAAGACGCTGGACATACGCGTTTTTCTGCAACATGATTGATGTGATGGCATTGGCAAGTTACATTATATGTAAGCTAAATGATGAAAATACAAGAAAAGAAAGAAGACGCATATTTTTATATAAACTTGCAAAGCAATTGGTACTGGCCAACGTTGAAAATCGCATCAATAATCCTCACATTGTGGCTCAACCAACAACTCGTAGAGCATTTGAAGAGTACTTTGGGAGACCTCTCAATATAGCAAACCGTAATGTGGCTTCACGCAGTGGTCCAGACACACTAGCTGCCAAAAAAGATTGCAGAATTTGCCTGCAGCAAGGTGACAAAATACGCCGTAAGACACGCTTTTTTTGCTGCAAATGCAACAATGCTGTTTGTCAGCAACATTCAAAAGTAGATTATTTATGATTTTTTTGCCTTCCGCAAAATTCTGAATAAAAAAATCAATGTATTCTTCATAATAATTTTCTATTTTGTCATAAACATTTATTACTTTACCCATAATAAAGAGAAATATATATAGAACAAAAAAATTGTTGCCCTTTTCATTCCAAATAATTTTTCAGGTCTATTTTTTCTTCCTCAGGTAGCTAATAACATAGTAAAAAGAAATAGAAACACAAAATATAACAAATATTTTCCTATCTTAGTAAAAAATTTAACGGCAAACAGCCCTTATTTTCATACAAATGCATGTAAATGTATAGGGGTCTGGCCAGACACCATGTGCCAGAACTAAGGGCTCAAAATATGTGCCTGACGAAGGGTTAATTGTTTTAAGGGCTGATTTTTAGAACTAAAAAAGTTTTTAGTGCTATTTTTAAACATGAGTCGGTTGTGAAAAGTATATTTACTTTCGATACCTTTTTTCAGCCTATGTAACATTTTAAGGCACTTTTTTAAATTTAATACATTTTTCTTTTGCTTATTGTAGCAAAACGGTTTTAAAAAAATTTGTTAAAGAATTTCTGAATTTAGCAACAAAAATTTGTGAATATTCTATAAAAATTCTGTAATATGAAAATAGCAAATAAATTTACTAAATCATATTTTTTTTACTAAAAATCACTGCTCTGCCTAAAGCCTTTTGTTCAAAAATCAGATATATAAAATATGTGTACATGGAGTATGAGCTAACTTACTACAAACTAGGGATGCCAATCGGGATTAATATTTAAAAATCCCGGGATTCGGGATTTTTAAAATCTTGATCCCGAGATCCCGGGATTTTCGGGATTTTTCGGGATTTCGGGATTTTAATTCTTTTAATATTATTTCCTTAAATAAATAGTTTTGTGGTAAAATAAAACATTTTTTGTATTTGTTTAATTGTATTTTATTTAATAATACATATCTTATGTATGTTTAAAAGGAATTCATGTAGTAAAACAAAAAATAATAATTACATTTTATGTAATTGTAAAAAATAATAAAACAAAAAACTTATTTATATCAATTTAAAATTGAATAATAACATTTTGATTTAATTTTTAAGAAAACTTATGTCAAATTTTTTATTAACATACGAATTTTTCATTGCGTATACAAATTCATTTTTAAAATACCGATTTATACTTCAGAAATACTGTTTACTGTTTTAAATAGCTTCTTAGAAAAATCAAGGCGTCTAAAGTTTCATCGGATAATCTTGATCAAATTTTGTTGTCAACATACGCTGCTGTTGAAAAGCATCTTTCGCATTCTACGCTCGTTGGTAAAATGGTTTGTAAAAAGCTGTATGCAGATTGCAAATATTTACCTCTTGCACCTCCTGCAATAAACAAGTCGATTTCTTTGGCAAATTGGGTGTCTAAATCGTTATCAAATGCTTTAACAGATTTCATTGGGCCTTTACATTGTTCAATAGCAGTTTAATTTTTGTAAAATTGAGACATCACTGTCTTCTTCTAATTCCTCATCTGATATAAAGTCATCAATTTCAAGTGGCACCACATAAACATTTGAATCAGCTCTTTTTGTAAGACGTATTATTAATAGTTTTAATTCTGTTTTTATTAGAATCATGTATAAATTGTCATCAAAATCTGATTTATTTTTGGATTTTTCAAAAATTTTAAAAGAGTTGAGTATACTTTCTTCTATTCTTTTTCGGAGAGATCTATACAATTCGCTACTGAAGTCACACTTTATTGTTGAAATTTGTTTCAACATAAATGTCAAGGCAGCGCACAGTGCTTTGTCCCCATATAGTGAATCGGCAAAATTAGAGGAGTTGTCGCAGAAACTTGAAATTTGGTATGCTGGCTCAGAATATCTAAATTAAGAAAAATTTGAAGTTTCGAAAAAATCGGCCCAAGGACACGCCTACTTCCGATACATCCTTAAATTTAAAAGTTTAATTCCAGCTACTATTATGAGCAGAATGAAGCAAAAATTGGTAAATCTCTGTTAAATTATGTCATTTAGCTAAGTGCTTAATTTTGTTTCATTCGGAGCAAGGACATAACAACCTCCCATATATCCTTTTTCTTAAAATCTACATTTTGGCTACATTAATGATAAGAATACAGTAAGAATTCGGAATAGTTTATGAAATTATACTTTTTTGCTCTGTGACAATTTTCGTTTCATTCAGTGCAAGGACATTACTACCTCCCATATATCCTTTTCCTCAAAAACTGAATTTTAGCTACATTAATGATCAGAATGCACTAAAAACGGATAATAAGTTTTAAAAAGATACTTTTTAGATCTCTGGAGATTTTTTTTTATTCGGTACAAGTACTTGACTTTCTCCCACATGTCCTTTTTCTCAAAAACTAAGTTTTTCCCAATTTTGCCATTTATTAATACAGATATATACTTCTGGGATTTTATTTTTTTACACAGATATCCAAAAAGCAACTATACACAATTTTAAATACAATTTACCATTATCGAAAAATATAACTTTACAATTATAAAATAAATTTTACAAAATGGCTTCATTATGTATATACATATGTATAGAGAAAATATGTCAAAAATTGATAATTTTAAAAAGGGCTACACTTATTCCTTCAAATTTTGTAAAATAACTTCAAAATAATGTTAAATTTGTTTAAGAACGATAGCAATCGTTTTCAATGCAATTTTATAATTTTTTGGAAATGCACTCTACATGAAGCATTGTCCGAATTGATACATTTTTTTAAAATGTTTGCAAGTTTCGATTGTGTGAAAAAATGTCAAAACTATTCTTTGCTTTAAAAACATGTTATTCGACCAATAAATGCGGTTACCTATGCTGATTTTTGTAAAAAAAATATAGAATACTAGGTAATCGGGAACTAGAAGAATAATTTGTACGGGGATATGCAAAATTTTGTATCCAATTCGGATAAAAATAGGTACAAGAGATTTTATCCGATTCGGAAAAAATTTCCAAATTATAGACTTAGAAAAGCCGAAATAAAAAGTTGTATAATTTTATATAATTTTTTTTTATACTCAATCAAAGATAATAAATTTTTTCAAACAAATGCGGTAAAAATCACAAATTTAGCAATTTTTACAAAAGCCAATATTTTGATTTTTTGTGAAAAACCGGCACTTTTTTTTAATAATATGTTAGATAATATTATAGACTTACAAAAACCGAAATAAAAAATTATTTAATTTTATATAATTTTTTATTATACTCAATCAAAGATAATACATATTTTCAAACAAATGCGGTAAAAATTACAAATTTAGCCATTTTTACAAAAGCCAATATTTTGATTTTTTGTGAAAAACCGGCACTTTTTTTTTAATAATATGTTAGTTAATATTGTAGACTTACAAAAACCGAAATAAAAAATTATTTAATTTTATATAATTTTTTTTTATACTCAATCAAAATAATAAATTTTTCAAACAAATGCGGTAAAAATCACAAATTTAGCCATTTTTACAAAAACCAATATTTTGATTTTTTGTAAAAAACCGGCACTTTTTTTTAATAATATGTTAGTTAATATTATAGACTTACAAAATCCGAAATTAAAAATTATTTAATTTTATATAATTTTTTTTTATACGCAATCAAAGATAATACATTTTTTCCATATTCCTAGTATGTTCTTCTAGTTCATTGGGAGCTAAAAGAATAGTTTGTAAGTAGACTATTCAAAATTTTCATCCAATTCGAATGAAATTTGGTACATGATGATTGTGACTAAATCTTTTTACTGATATTTGTACATATATCCAATTTGCTGAAAATTGGTCAATATTCAATCATATAAGTCAAAAAAATGCGGTAAAAATCACAAATTAAGCCATTTTTACAAAAGCCAATATTTTGATTTTTTGTGAAAAACCGGCACTTTTTTTTTAATAATATGTTAGATAATATTATAGACTTACAAAAACCGAAATAAAAAATTATTTAATTTTATATATTTTTTTTTATACTCCATCAAACTTAAGAAATTTTCGAATTTTCACCAAAAAAAACCTATTTTTTGGAGTTGTAAAAAATATTTGTTTTCAAATATATATTAAATAGTGTATTAAAGGTTTACTACAAATATATCTAAGTATTCAAAAAATAAAACTTTAAATCAGTATTTAAAAAAATATATTTTTGAGAATTATTTTCGTGAAACAACTGAAAACAATATTTTTTGCTCAGTCATTTTTGCTTAATACTTTCAAACTTTGGCGCCCTCTACTGACGGCGAAAGATATCAGACTAAATTTTTTTTTGCATATTTATTTCAGTTAACTTCTTGTCTTTCAAAAAATGTACTTTTAAGAACAATTTGAGCCCATGCTTAATTTTTGATTTTTGCCTATGTGCAGCGTCAGCTTTGCACAAAGTCATATCGCTACGACATAGGGCTTCAAGAGTAATTTTAATAGGATTCAAAATGTTTACAATTTGTTTAAGCAATATAAATTCATCATCTGAAATAGGTTGTAATTTCAAATTAATTAAAGCCCCTTTTTTATAGGAATTTCCAACTCTGAAAACCGCTGACACATGTCGAACAATGTATTCCATCTTGTTTTGCAGTCTAATATCAACTTTAGCTCTTTTCCTATTACTTGTTTAACATATGTTTGTAAAGTGTCGTTTTTGGTGTGAGATTTTCTAAGCATTCTTACTAATTTTCTAACTTTTTCAATAGTCGGCTCTATATAAAACCTTTCAGTAATATCACTTTGGCTTTCCCTACATCCCATTTCAAAAGATTTCAATGAATCGTCTTCAGAAGAAGTCAATTCTTGTTCGGTACAAGAATTGGGAAGAGCCTTATAAAATACATCGACTAAAGCAAGATGCAAGCCATGAGCAAAGCACAACTGCTGTTTTGGAGTTATGAGCTTTCCAATTTTTTGCATAGTGGACGCTCCGTCAGTGGTAACACCGACTATGTCGTTCGATAATGTAAGTCCAAATTCACCTAATCTCTCTTGTAAATATTTAGTGCAATTAGCAGCAGTGCCTGACTTCTTTAGCCGTACTAAACCAATATTAAAAAGCTTTCCATTGGTATGTACAATTATGTTCATAAAACGTTTGTTTGAAGTCGACATCCATTCGTCGAACGTTAGGCTAAACTTGTGCCCTTGTAACTTGATTTTTGCGATATCATTTATCATGTTTTCCTTGCATTTTAGGTAAAATTCCAAGAATTTGCTTTTGACGGTTTCTCTAGATTTTGGAACTTCAAATCCACGCGCTTTCAATAATTTCTGTAGTTCCTTGGAAGTAATAAATATTGAAAATGGTAAACCATCAAGCGCAGTCAGTCGAGCAATAACTGTATTAAAAGATTCATCTTGCTGTGGAAACGCAAAATCTGTAATCTTTCAATTTTTTTTTAGGGGCTCATCGCTGTCGTCTTTCTGCAGCTTTATCATATGAACCTTAATAAAACAAAACAATGTTATCGAATTCAGATTTTAAATGCTCAAATACTTACACCCATGTAGTAGCTCCTTTTGATTCAACCAAAAAATGGTACCACACAAAACTCTTGTCTGTGTTTTAGGTTTTGTGTTTCAGAAAATTCATTTTACATTTATAATTTTCAAAAACGTTTGTTAAATTCTTTTTTAATTTTTATATAGTGGTCTTTGGCGGTGTTTCACAAATGAAAACACAACTAAAATAATAGTAACAAAGTTGTTATTTTCTAAGGTTATTTTTTTTTTTTTGGAAACACTCATTAATTTATTAACTAATACACTTAAAAAAAAGAAACGTATTATTAAAAACATTAGTAATTTTATCAACATTTGCAAAATTTTCCATCTAAAAATAAAAAAAAATTATAATAAATTTAAGAAAAAAACTAAGTAAATGTATAATTTTTATACCCTTCACCATAGGTGGAAGGGTATATATAAGTTTGTCATTCCGTTTGTAATTTCTACAATATAGATCTTAGACCCTATAAAGTATATATATTCTGGGTCCTTATGAAGAGCGAAGTTGATTTAACGATGTCCGTCTGTCCGTCTGTCCGTCTGTGTGTTGAAATGGGTTTTCCGAAGAACCCAGACATGATGAGGACTTGATTCTTTTTTATTTCTGTTACATGTGATCCATTTCTGTTTGCTATTAAAAATCAGACAGATCGGTTAATAAATGGCTGAGATATTAGCAAAAACCAGGACTACCTCTAATTTTTCCAGTAAAATCCCTTTGTTTAATATGTATGTAGAATTTTGAGCATAACAACACATCAATGTGTTAAAATTCTTTTCTTTCATCTCCACCTTTTATACACAAACAACACACATACAAAGATTTGTCATTTAAATAAAAACCAAACAAATCTCTAATTAACGAAGACTTTTATATATGTACCTCTATTGACGATGATTTTGTGTGAGCTTCAATAGCTCAGTTGTCTAGACGCTGTGTCACAAATACTTTTTTTTTTCTCTAAGGCCGCGGGGTTCGAGGTTCAAATCTCGGTCAGGTCAATTTACTTTTTTTTTGTACATTTTTTTATTATTTTCTTAAGACTTTTTTTTTTGCTTATTTTTGGTTTTTTTTAACATTTAATAATTAATTTATATAAAATTTTATATTAATAATTAAATAATCCATAAATAGGCTAAAAACATCAACATTTTTATAAAAACCCTCTGATACAAACAAAATACAAACGTTTTTATACCTTTCACCACAGGTGGAAGGGTCGCGGGTTCGTTAAGATTTTTTTTTTGTTTATTTTTTGTTTTTTTTTTACATTTAATAATTAATTTAAATAAAATTTTATATTAATAATTAAATAATCCATAAATAGGCTAAAAACATCAAAATTTGTATAAAAACCCTCTGATACAAACAGTTTTATTTCTATTTTTTGCTCCGATTTAAAAGAATTTATAAAAAGATTTTTAAACCATTTTATTTCTCACATATTAAGAAAATTGTATACATAATTTACCTTTGAGTGCAGCTATTTTAGGTCATAACTTATAATAATTTATAAAAAAAATAAACTATTTTCCTTCAAATTTTTAAAATTAAGCTAAAGAAATTACAAATATTTCTAATAAAAAAGCGAAATAAAATCCCAAATGCAAATTTGCCAGCTAAATCAAACTATTTTGTAGAAATAAAACACATGCAGTTCTAGTGATTTCTTTCAACGATTTGTTGAAATTCTTTTTTTTCACCTCTTCACCTTTTATACACAAACAACAAACACTATTCTAGAGCTGTATTATGACCTATGGATACGTCTTATATAGCAAAAGATCGAAAATCTTTAGTATAACATATTTGCTGAAAAACTCGGAAATATCGGTTCAGATACAAAAAAGTTATGCCCAAAACATAAATTTTTTTAAAATACCTATTTTCTGGAACCATAAATCTTCCCGAGTCCAAGTTTTATCTCCAAACTAAATGGTTAATTTCCTCTTAAAGGCGTCCGTATATAAATCTGTCCATTTCATATATGTCCATATATAAAGTTCAGTTTTTTCCCAACCATGGTGAAGGGTATATAAGATTCGGCATAGCCGAATTTAGCCGCTCTTACTTGTTCACCTTATGTTTTTATGTGTACATAATATTAATAAATAAAAAATCCCGGGATTGCTTACAAAAAAATCCCGGGATTCGGGATTTGTCAATCCCGAAAAATCCCGGGATTTCGGGATTCGGGATTTTCCGTTTGGCATCCCTACTACAAACGTAGCATCCCTACTACAAAATAGTGTTTAAAAACTCGAAAAAATTAACTTAATCACCGTAGGGGTGATTTTTAAAAATTTTTCCTGAGGAGGATATGCGAATAATCTCTCCCTTAACGTCCTATAAAAAAATATTCTTTCCCTGGAAGGTGTTCAAATTCTTTAATAAGTTACTTTTTTGTAAATATTTCTGAACTTTCGTCAGGAACGAGGATTTTACTTAAGTAAAATTTGAGTACAAGCTCCCTCTTCTGACAAAAAAACTCACAAAATATTCAAATTATACCGAAAACTTTGAAAATTTATTAATACTACTATAAAATTTGCTTAACTTTCTTTTAAATTTTGTTATGAGAATTATACTTATCTTTTTATAAAATCAACAAAAATTCACCCTACTACTACTAAAGTCTATATATTAATAATTAATTCATAACTTTTATGATTTCATGTATAAATTACATTTAGATACTAAAGTAAATTTTATAAATAATTTTGTTTACTAATACTATAGTTTTACAGTACAAAATAAAATTTTGTATGTCTTTAATAAACATAAAAAAATATATTTATGTTCGCAATCAACACTGTTAATTACTGAAGTGTAAAAACTTAAATTCTTTTTATGTAAACTATAAAACAACAAATTTAAAAAAGAAAATAAAAACACACAAACAGTTAGCTGTATTATAAATCAACTAATTAAAGTACTAATAAAACCAAATTAATTTGGTAAAAAAAATACATTGTAATATATTTTTATTTTTGGTTTTTTATGTAGCAAATTTTATGAATAGAAAGAGTTGTAATATTTATGAGCTGAACACATTACCTCCATTGTAGGGTATGCAATTTAGTTAATTGACAAAAACAAAACAAAAACTAATAACAAGAATAAAAATGTGTTAAACTTTACTTAATTGTTTGTTAAATGAATATTCACATTTTCAGTTTTGGTGGTATTTTTTCTTTTTATATTTTTATTTAACTTTATTTTTTTTTTTTTGTAATTTGTTGATGATTTTGTTACTGTTGTTATAACAACCGAAACTATTAAAAATGTTGTGGTCATTTGTTATCTGTATGAATTTTAGTTTATTTTTGTGTTTTACCAACCAACCTTATAATTAAAGAATTAAACAAAAAAAGTTGTTTTTTTTTTGTATTATTTTTTTTTGTATGCATGTTATGGAATTTATATAATGGGAATTTTTTATGCAAATTTTACAAACTATTCATAAATATGTAAATTCAGTGTAGCGAAAATTGTTGTTTAAATTATGTTTTATTGTTGCACATATTTTGTGTAGATAATATTGTAATTTTTATAAAACACGATTTTTTTTTTTTATTGGACTTTTATATTTACTGTTAATAATAAATTATATTTTTAACATAACTCTGTCCAAAAATGAAGTATTTAATAATGTTTTTGTTTTTAATTTAGCAATATTACTCACTTTTTAAGCAATAAATTGTAACAATAACTTTCGAAATAGTTTTTTCTTTTTGTAAATTTTTTAAATTCCGCATACATAGATTTTTCAATAACAGCAAACAATTTTTTTTTTAATATTTACAAAAAGAAATAATCTGGTTTAGTTTATTTAAGTTTTTTAACTATTCTGCTTTGTTTCGCTGTTTATGGGTGCAATATCAAACTTGCCAGACAGATTGAATTTAATTTTAAATTAATCACCCTTATTCTAGTTGTCGTTATCAATGTCGTCGTCATTTTTGAGTCAACATCACTTTGCTTCGACGTCGACATCACTTCGACACCAAATTGGTATTCTAAAACAGTGTTGTAACGACGTTGACAGTTTATCGATTTAAACAAAAACACATCTCTAAAAATTGAGTCGGCATATTTATTTTGTTTATTATTTTTTCGAAAAAGTGTTTTTTATGTGTAATTTAAATTCTGATACCAGTGATGAAGAAAATAAAGAAAATCTAATATCTTTAATCTGCCGGATAACAAGTGAGTAGCAAAATCAAAGTCTGTTACCTTTAAGAATGTTAATCTTCTAATTTTTTTTAAAAGGTTTGAAAGTTACTTTCGGCTGAATAAAACAGCCTTCAAAGATGTGCTGGAAACAATAGCACTTAATTTGAAAACCGGAATAAAGTCCACATTCATTTCCAAAACAATAAAGTTGGCAGCTACATTAAGATTTTTAGGCCAGGGGTCGTACCAGCTCAGTGTTGGAAACGACTTTAACTTAGGGTTCAGCTATTTCTGAAACTGTAGAAGATTTGCCACAGCTTCCTCCAGCGGGCTCAATATAAATTGCTTGAATCTTCTGCCACCTGTAGCATTACACTCGGCTTTGTTGACTACCATTTTCTTTTTAACTTTAAATTTTAAGTCTCGCCAAACCTATAAATAAATTTTGTTATATTTTTATAATGCACTTTATATGATCATGCTTTCTTTACCTTCTGACATCCATCTCACATTATTCCCGGTGGGTCAAGTGCATTTAATAAATTTGATATTTCTTCCCATTTTTTCGGTTTTTTTTTTTCAGTCATTACTTTTCCTCAAGTCGTTACTAAAAATTGTGTCGAAAAAATCAGAGTCGTTTCAAGACAATATCCTCGTCACATTTTCTTACAGAATACCAAATACTTGTCGACAGTTATCAATTATTTTCGATAACGACAACGGGAATACCAATTTCAAAATAAAAATCCCAAGGCAACATTGTCTTGTGTTGATGACGACAACTAGAATAAGGGTGAATATGAAACAATAAGAATTATTTCCTGTAAAGACTTAAAATTTAGCGAACAAATTACATGACAAGAACATTAAATATTAAAATTGAAAAATTGATTGAAATATAGACAATTCAACTATTGGGAGAGGAATTTGTTCCTTACTGAATGAAGTCCTCTTGAATTCATTCAATAATGTACTTAATTTTCGTAAGGAGTTGGAGATTAACTAAAACGGATTTTAATAAAGTCCATCTCTGCTAGTTTGAATAACGTTATGAAAATAATTATTAATAATATGTCTTCTCTACAGCTTCCCAGCAAAACCACACATTACCAAATAATGTGTAAAGTAATGTAAGGGGCTCATGGATTACCTTACACCTTACTTCACTGAAGAATTTTACAGGCGATGAGTCTCAAAGTAATGTATATACCCATTATTTTAGAGGTGATAATGTAAAGGGTTACTTATATGGTTACAAGAATGGAAAAAGTAATGTGTCTAAAAATTGATATTTAAAAAAGAGGAATTTTTATTAAAAAAACTTATTACAAATATTTAAAACTTTATTAAAAATAATGTGGTCAAGATGGGAATCGAACCAGGAAAATATGGTTGCCAGCCAGGAACTTTACCCACTGAGCTATCGAAGCAAATAGTATTTGATTGCTTTAAACTTAAATGAATTGTTGCGCTTCATTTTTTCGCTAGTGTTGTCAAAACAAACATACATTACCCTTTTGCTTACAAAAAAAACACAAAGTAATGTATCTAAAAATAGATTTTCAAAAATATTTCAATTATTACTTTACATTTATAAATCAAATATAACGTTATCAATAATGAGTAACTTATTACTTTATGCTTGCAAATAATGAAAAAGGTAACGAGCTATCATTACAAGGTAACGCTTGAGAATACCGCACCCATTCTCAAAGTTTTGCTAGGTTATGCAAATTTCATCAAAATCGGAGTGAACCACTCAGCAGATCTTAATATATATTTATATTATATTATATTTTATAGTTATATTAATCAAAGTTGAATTAAGAAAAAGAGCGATACCATAATGTTACTATTTTACCTTTTGAAATAGTGGATTCATTTCCTTTAAATAAATCTGGTTATTTTTATATTGCAAATAATAACACAGTTGAAATTTTCTATAGTAATTTTTTATTTAAACACAATCTAAAAGAATTGCACAAGAGACTTTATTGAAACACTATTAAGTTACACTTTAACAGCTTAAACAATTGACTTAATCGCCAATGCTTCTTCTTTAGCGTTTTATTATCAACTAACTGACATGCCACATTGCTGGCGTATTTATATGTGCGCGGCAAATAAGTAGAATGTGGCAGCAAGGACCCTATAAACCAGGATGAACAAACTACCAAATTTTTAGCCACCCATGATGCCAAATGGTGCGACTACAAAAAAATTATTAGTCGAGACCACGAAATTCTTGTCTCTAGCAAAGGTTGTAGCGCAAGTACAGTGATTGTGATGGGAATGTATACATGTTTGAATTGGTACAACCCTTGCTAGCGGCTAAATATTTCTGTAAATCGGCTAAGAATTTCGTGGCCTCGACTAAGATTTTTTTTGTAGTCGCACCATTTGGCATCATGGGTGGCTAAAAATTTGGTAGTTTGTTTACCCTGGTTTATAGGGTCCTTGGTGGCAGCACCGTCCGAAAGATGACAGAAGAGCATCAATGCATCACTAGTCGTGGTGAAGTGTTGCCATTGATGGCTACTTTTTTACATTTCAGGGCTGGAATGTAGGAATTTATGTTTCTACGAGTAAATGGAAATTGATGAATAAAATTTCCATACAAACATTTAGCTAAAGACAATTTTTAAAAAGATAAATTAATTCAGTTAATTTACAATCGAAACTCATCGTATCAAATTTCAGCAAAATAAAAACATGTCAAACAAATTATGTACAGTTAAAAAAAATAGTAATTAAAAATCAAGAATTTAGTAAAAAATATATATATTTGCAATTGTGTAAGTCTCAACTAATTAATTCAACCCAAACTTATGCTGACTTTTGAAACAAAGCTTAAGTCACTAATGCCAATTGTATTTGGGCCTTTACTCAGACCTAAAACAAGTATTTCATGGGAAAGTATTCAAATATACACAAGTATTCCATGTGAAAGTCGAAATATATATGAACATAAATAGGCTTGCATATAACCGTGCATGATCATGATTTCATGTGTTACCATATGTCTCCGAATCCGAAAATAGAAGGTACATGGCCGTATATGATCTGCATGCATACACGTCTATATAACCTCAAATTTCGGATTCTTAGATATATGGTAATTTATGAAATCATGTATGGTCATTTGTTGAGTTATGCACTAACGTATATGATCACATATGCCCATATATGTTCACATGTATTTTGATATTCACGTGGGATATCTAATTTTTTCTATTTTGTAACACAGTGTAATTCTGAAATGTTAAAATCCTGTAAATATTTAAAAATGCAAATCAAATCTAGAATTGTACCTACACTTCAGTTGGCACTTAAAATTGTATTTTCTAATATCTCTCCAGCCGGAACCACTCTCAAGCTATAAAAATTTCCCTACACAAATTTTTCATTTATTTTAAAGCAGGAGCAATTTCTTCCTATTAATTAATGTGTAGCTTTATGAAGGCCTTTATATATCAACACTGTTCTTGCGCGCCATTTGATGATGAGTTGTTAAGGCAATTTATTTCCTTGATATAACTTTATTTGACCTGTTGTGTTTCTATGTGGTGATTCTGGTTCGGCTTAAGGTCATTGGTTGTTTAGAAACAAATGTAATATACTTGAGGGATCATGTTATGGTAAAATTATGATTGGCACAATTATAATCCCAAAAATATATGATGCTCTTCGAATATGATTGCCCCAACTATGTTTTTTTTTTTTGCGTGTGATATGGAAAAACTGAAGGAGGACGCCTGCGATATGTATGAAAGATAGAAAACTTATACACATTATTTTTTGGGTAAATGCTGTTGCCGTCGCTAGAGCATATATTAATTAAATACATATTTATTTAAATTTAATTATACAATATTTCTAATGTAACAATTTTTTTCTTATCTTCTGTTTAGGTATTTAAATTTAAATTTCATAAACTTTTACCGCAACAATCATAATGGAACCTTTGAACAAAAGAAATGGTAAATATTATTGTCATTATCTGTTATATACAAATATTCCAAAGTCAAATACAGTAAAGCCTACTAAAAATGTACATTGCTCACAACGAAAATATCCCAATGGGTTGTATCCAATTTTAATGAAATTCGGATGAAAAGTATCAGAGATACATATTTTTTGAAATTAAGAAACAAATTTTATATAAAATTTGGTCAAAATTTCTAAATTATAGAAAAATTTTTCTACTGAGAACTTAATTTTTATTACAAAACGGTAAAATTTCCTCCTAACTAGTTCATATGTCATCTTTAATTTTACTGATTGTTAGGACATTTTTCTTTAGCACTTATTTTAAGTGAAAATTGTCCTTAAATTTGATAAAAATGTTCTAGTAAATATGAAACTGTTTCTATGATGAAGGTAATATATTTTACCAAATATTTTTAAGTACTTTACACTCATTGTGTAAGTATTTTCCCACTTTCGGTGGACTTCCGCTTTGTTAGGACACTGCTTTTAACAAGCTTTTTGCTATACATTTTTATTTTTAAACTAAATTGAATTATACTTAACTAATGTATTTACAATATAAATTAAATTTCAGTAGCAAAATGGTAAACAAATTAAATAATGTACTGCAGGATATCCTGAAACGTAATAAATTGTGACAAAGTCAGATCCTTCTCAAGGAGAACCATTAATTAACTGATTTTCCTTTAGAGAACTACAAAAAGGGACACCCGAAGGGACACGCGGCAACTATGGCTAAGAAATACTGGGGGTCCTTTGTCTTCTTAAATTAATTAATTTAGGGAAATTGTTGCAAAAATACAATATATCACAGTTATATTTCTTGTTATTATTGGAAAATGGTAAAATGTTATTTATAAGTTTATTTTATGGCATTTTTAGCTTAAACTTAAATGGACAAATACAAATTTTTTATTTTTTTATTTTGGCGCAAAGTCATTAAGCCGTAATGTATAAAATGTGATTGCGATATATGGTACTGCAGTC